>AWWV01008812.1:0-21019 GCA_001974805.1 Corchorus capsularis
AATCGATGGCTCTGAAGCCTTGGGATTAACACAAGTACCCCTAGACTGCATTGGTTCTAACAATGGGCTGTGGGTGAATTGGTGGAAGATCAGGCACATGTGAATGTTTTTCATGGGGAGTGCGATGCAAAGTAGCTATATGGAGGAAAAGATCTTGCCCCCATGCGTCGGTTCCAACCTTTTCAATTAGGCCATCAGGTTTTCACATTTGTAATACTCCATATCTTTTTTATCAATTAACACTAATTTTTATCACTATTTATAAAAAGTGATCATATGATACACTAATGGTGTAAATTCTGGACTCTACAAGTGGGTTGTGAAGTTGATATATGTCTTTTTTTTTAATTATTTAAGTTTTAAATATTTCAATCTAGTCCTAAGAGACACATGTCACCCTTCAGGACCCGCTTGTGTAGTCTGCTAAACTCCACTGACGGTGTATTGTATAATTTGCCTTATAAAAATGGTAATTATTTGATATTCCGGCGGTGTAAATTTTGGACTCCACAAACGCGTTGTGGAGTTGACACATGTCCAATTTTTTAATTAATTAAGTTTTAAATATTTCAATCTAGTTCCTAGAGGACACATGTCACCCTTCAGGACCCGCTTGTGCAGTCTGCTAAACTCCACTGACGGTGTATTGTATAATTTGCCTTATAAAAAATAGGGTAATTATTTGATACACCGGCGGTGTAAATTTTGGATTCCACAAGCGGGTTGTGGAGTTGATACATGTCCATTTTCTTAATTAATTAAATTTTATATATTTCAATCTAGTCCCTAAGGGACACATGTCACCCTTCAAGACCCACTTGTGCAGTCTGTTAAACTCCAACACCGTCACCGGTGTATCATATATAAATAAATTTTGAAAATAATATTTATAAACTTTGAATTGTAAACTTTTCAACACATATTTTTTTAAAATTAAGTTTTACATACCTTTTTTATAAATAATGATCAAATATTGAGATTGGTTGACCAAGGATGGACATCTAACTAGAGACTGAGTGACTATTGTTTTGACTGCATTCGTTCCAACAATGGGCATGTGGGTGCACATTGGTGGCAGATCAGGGCACATGTGGGTGAATGTTTTTCATGGGGACTACGAAGTGGCTATATGGAAGAATGTTTTTAAAAGATCTTACCCCATTCGTGGATTACAACTTTCTTAATTAGGTAATTAGGTTTTTTCTTGATACTTCCTCCGTACCATATTATCTGATCATTTTAAGCATATCACACAAAATTCTATACAACTTTTATTATATTTTATAATACTATTCCAACTTTACTTAATATGTGTTTCTCTTTCCACATTTAATAAGGGTAAAAAGTAGTTAAAAATGTCTTGATTAATCTAAATGGAATAGATAGTTTGGGACAAGAAACAATCCCAACCCAAAAATGGACAAATAATATGAGACAAAGGGAGTATTGTTTTTATCACTTTTTATGTTGAGAAAAGTTGATTTAGTTATGCCTCATTCTCGTACTTAGTAGATTTATTTATTTGAGTGTAATGCCTATTTATGGTAATTTGATAAACTTACAATTCTTTCCCTCATTCAAACAATAAGTTTTATTCATAGCATATTGTTTATACCTCAATTTACAATTGAGGGTAAATTGGTCTTTACATAAAATAGATTAAGATATGTGGTCCGGATTTAATCAGAAATCTTGATGAAACTTAGTTTCTACACTACCTTGATTCTATCAGAATTAGGAAAATCTTGCAATTACTTAAATAAGGGCCAAAATTAATAATTAAATTAATTAATAATAATTATTTTTGGAATAATTATTATTAATATCTCCTAGTATGCCGCCCCTGCCTAAGGGATGTGGTGTACCAGGCCTCAAGGGTGCAGCCTCCTTAGATACAGCAGCCTGATACCTCAGGCAGAGAGTAAAGAAGAAAGTTGTATGCTACCTGACCATGCAGATGGGAGATATACCATGGAATAAAATAATTTAAGTCTTTCCTATACCCAGGGAAGGCCACCCTAGTCATAGGATGCAGTCTCCTCACCCCTTGCACTGAGGAGGCAGGGAGTAAGAGAGTATCAGCAAGAGAAACACTCACCGAACTAAGGGAGGTGTGAGATATTATCACTCACCACCCTCATACGTGACCACCCTATTATAGTGGTCAAGCCGTCCAGCTAGTAGTACTCCCTCGGGAGGAAAACTTGCATTTTGTTCATTTAGGACAAAAAAAGGGCAAGGTCAAAGAAATTGAGCTAGCTAGGGGGTGCGGATACAAAAAGGGGTTTCACCATGATGTTCCTTGATACATGTAGGTCATCTTGGTGAAGTTTCATCTCAAACAGACTTTGTATGAAAAACTTATGCAAGTTTTTCAGTTAAGGACAGTTTGGGGTGTTAAACCAACTTCTCTATGCTAGAGAGTTCGGGTTTACTTAGAATTTTTCCCATAGCCTCATGGGGATAATCTAAGTCTACTGGTGGAAAATCAGCCTCGTTGGACTTAGCATGAAAAACTTATGCTAGTTTTTCATTTAAGGACAACTTAGGGAGAGAAACCTAGTTCACCATCAAGGAGAGCTCGGTTTTACTTAGAATTTTTTTCATAGTCTTGCGCAGATAATCTAAGTCCCTTGGCGAAATTTCAGCTCATTCAGACTTAGAATGAAAAACTTATGCTTGTTTTTCATTTAAGGACAGTTTGAGGTGAGAGGTACGGTTTACTATTAAGGAAGACTCGGATCAAGCCAAGATTTTAACCATGGTCTGTGGCTGATACACGAACCCTACTAGTAAAGTTTGAGCTCAATCCAAGCTCGTTTGCAACTTTTACACCTTCTTCAGTTGAGGACAAAGTGGCTTTATCACCCCGGTTTAGCCATAGTTCTTATTTAAAAGGTATTTTCATGATTTGAAGAGTTAGATATGGCTATGTATGAGTGATTTCATGGCCAAGATACTTAGTTCCATGACCCAGGGTCACCTCTCAGCCAATCAAGTGATATCAACTCATAGGAGGCAACAAAGACTACACCTGATACAGCAGATGTTATCCAGCACCTCATGCTACCTAGTACCTCATGTTACCTAGGTACCATGAGGAGGGAAGTCGCCTATCACTATGAGGGACGCCTCATCCTCTTCTCCTCACCCTCCTATTATATGCTGCAGCAACCAGAAGGAGAGGGAAGCTTCACTACAACTTCCTGGAAGTTTCCTTCGACCAATCAGAAAAGTTCAACTTCCTCAGCAAGTAAAGCCCACCAGATTTTCAGGGCCATGCCGCCCCCTATATAAAGGAACCAGTTCTAGAGTTTCAAATAAAGTTCTACACTTCACAAACTTGCTCCGCACAAAAAACCAAGCTCCGTGCCTTTTTCTCTTGTTCTTCACAAGTTCTTACTCATTCTTCATATTTTTCTTGTTTCAATCTTGTCTACGGACAAAGAAACACCGTATCCTTGTTTCTCTCTCAGCAATAAAAATCAAATTCCCTTTTTCTCTCAATTTCCAATCTCATTAATCAATCACAGCTATTGAAGCGCTCTTATTTAGGAAGTCTTGTTCTTGTGGATAAATGATTTAAATGCTTCGGTGTGACTTTGATCTAGTCCCCACAAATCGCTCTGATCTTTTAATCTGCTGCTAGGTGCACCCTAGATCTTTTAATCTGCTACGTTTTGTACCAAATCTTGTTGTTTACTTTCTCTTTGTCAATTTCAGCAAATTGACTGGCACGCCCCTATGCTGTCATTAAGAATTTTTCGCAGAAACTCTATCAAAAGATTTTTGGCGCAACACATACTTTTTCTGCTATGCAATTTCTGCATCAAACCAACGGTTATCTCCCTCCTCAAGATTTAAATTCCATTATATCATATGGCTATATATAAATCAGCCAAACTCTCAAGAAGTTGTTGATCACTTAACCCAACAAAAATAGTAAAGCTATATGTAAATAGTAATTTCTGATCACTCTCAAGAAGTTGTTGATCACCCTCCTATTACCTGCTGCAGCATCCAGAAGGAGAGGGAAGCTTCACTGCAACTTCTTGGAAGTTTCCTCCGACCAATCAGAAGAGTTCGACTTCCTCAGCAAGTAAAGCCCACCAGATTTTCAGGCCCATGTCGTCTCCTATATAAAGGAACCAATTCCAGAGTTTCAAATCAAGTTCTACACTTCACAAACTTGCTCCGCACAAAAGACCAAGCTTCGTGCTTATTTTCTCTTAGACTCCGTGCCTTTTTCTCTTGTTCTTCACAAGTTCTTACTCGTTCTTCATATTTTTCTTGTTTCAATCTTGTCTACGGACAAAGGAACACTGTATTCTTGTTTCTCTCAGAGCAATAAAAATCAAAATCCCTTTTTCTCTCAATTTCCAATCTCAATCAATCACAGCTCTTGAAGCGCTCTTATTTAGGAAGTCTTGTTCTTGTGGATATATGATTTAAATGTTTCGGTGTGACTTTGATCCAGTCCCCACAAATCTCTCTGATCTTTTAATCTGCTGCTACGCGCACCCCAGATCTTTTAATCTGCTACGCTTTGTACCAGATCTTGTTGTTTACTTTCTCTTTGTCAATTTCAGCAAATTGACTGGCACGCCCCTATGCTGTCATTAAGAATTTTTCGCAGAAACTCTATCAAGAGATTTTTGGCGCAACACATACTTTTTCTGCTATGCAATTTCTGTATCAAAGCAACGGCTATCTCCCTCCTTGAGATTTAAATTCCATTATATCATATGGCTATATATAAATCACCCAAACTCTCAAGAAGTTGTTGATCAGTTAACCCAACAAAAATAGTTTAAATTACTAATACACAAGTGGATCGGCTCGCGCTGGCGTGTCGGGCGTTCAGAAATCTACTTCTTTGAACAATTTTCTATTCGAATCAAATTGTGATGATAGTGTGATATTAGAAAAATTTAAGGCTACGGAGGAAGAGAGTTAGTGTCTCTAATTCAGTATCTTTGTTGAGTTTTTAGTGAAGGAGTTCATGGAGTTCGCTTTTTCATTGTTAAATTTGTTTCTGTCCTGCTGGATTTATGTTGTTGTTACTTGGTTTGATTGGGATTAGATCTGTTGGTTCTAAGTTTTTGGTGTTGAAGGTTTTGGTTGGATTAGTGTATGACTGACAGGCAAACTAGAGATAGCCGCTTTGCAAATTGGATCATTATCTTCATTTGTTGGTGGCTTTTTCTTCTTTGGTGGGATGCGTTTGTTCTCTTTTTTGTGTAATCATTTGGTGTTTTGTCTTTGACAGTTTGAACTTCTTGTTACTGCATTTTGTTCTGTAATCTCTTTACAGAGGACAGCTTGATTAATAAATCCTTGCTTTTCAAAAAAAAAACTAAAATAAGAAAATATTGACAGAAATAAAGAGAAACTAAAAGCTCTTGAAATCCGTTGCATTGTTCTCCCCAGATTTGAAAAAAACTCGACTCCTGTCGAGTAATCTTCTAACGAATTGTTTCCTCTTCCATCAAGTCTTAGTATCAATTTGTTGTGAGATATGTCTGAGTATTCAATAATCCAATGTTTGTTTACAACTAGTTTGCGCTTATTAAAATGTTGACAACTATATATTTTTGCTATTAAATTGTCTTGATTTTGTGTGGGAAAGAGTAATGACTTCAATATTTGTGCACGTAGAAAGAGCAGAGGAATAAAAATTTACAATTCTGGCTCTATGTCCATGTATGTTTTGCATTGTCTTTCATTGTTTTAAAGTAAGTATTACTTTATTTGTTGGCAGTTCTTAGTATGGGCAATATGGAAAGTTTCTTAGTAGTACTTTATTATCAATTGTATCACTGTTGTTGTTTTGTTTTTTGGGTTATGGAGCTATAGTGGAGCAGTCAAAGCTAATGGCTTTGGAGATCTCTCTCTCTCTATCTATCAATTCTTTACCAGATGGAAATTGGTAAGAATTAGCAGAAAGTTTTCTTTTGCTGGAAATTTGTTCTTATCAGTCTTCTTTTTAGTGCTTATGGACATTATTTTCTGACTACCAAAAGAGACTTATTTGGAGTTTTATGACTTTGCAGAACACTTATCCCTTACACGTTAGTTGGGAGAAGAAGCTGTCAAAAAACGAGAAGAAGATCAGGCTAGTGGTGATTTTGGCGACAAGGTGTAGACACCCGTTTTTGTCATATATCCTTTAATTTGGGTCGAGTTAGCATTAGAGTCATCCAGGGGCATTTTGGTCATTTTTCATATCTAGGGGGCATTTTGGTCATTTTTGCATTTAGGGGGGTATTTTGGTCATTCTTAATCTACTTTTAATTTATATTAGCTTGTTCATTTTAGTCATCTAGATTGCATTCGAAAAAACAAAATCTTAATATGCACCTTGGCATTTTTGCATATTTTCATTAAGTAATATTAGTTGCATCTTCATTTAGCTTAGTATTGTTGCATTTTAATCATATAGTTTAAAGCTCAATTAGTTCATTGATTAATTAACCCTTTAGCAATTAGTTATACATTGCATGAGTTAGATTTGCATTTTTGTGTGCTTTTACATTTCATGGCATATTAGTAAAACAATGATAAATAAAATAAAACACCAAAGAATAGAAATTAGAAAATAACAAAAAGAAGAGTCTCTCATTTGCATATTGCTCCATGACTTCAATTGGTAGCACTTTAATCACTTGTAGTAATATGAAACCATTTTGGGAAACCAGTTTGCTTCATGATTATCTAATTGAATTATCTCTTCACATGGCATAAGTACAAAAAATGGAAATTGGAAAATCTAGAGAAGAATAAAGAAGAGAGAAAATGGAGAAGGTTTTATTAAGTCATTTACATTTACATCCCCCACATTTTATCCTAGTATAGCATGTTGTCATTTGAGTCTTCATTTTCATAGGATCATTTTCATTTTACCATTTCCTTAATTCTTTTTATTGGCCCAAGGCCATTTCCTTTAGAGTTTTTCTTATTGCTTTCTTTATTGGACCTCCCCATAGCTTTTTGGATCTTAGATGTCGAACTTGGGCTTTCATCCGTTTGACATGTTTCCTTTAGACCCATGTTCCAAAAAAAGAAGGAAAAAGAACTTATTTCCTGTCCAAATTACAATTCTAAAAATTTAAAATACAAAATAGAATAATCCCAAAGACTAAATTGATCCCTATGCTTCCTTTTTCGCCTGGCTCCTTTGATGATTCAATTAGGCCTGGTCCCTCTTCAACACAGTTAGCTTGTGGCTTCTTCCTTTTCCATGCTGCATTTTCCTTTATGTTTTAGCATGCATATCACGTTCATTAGTGCACTGCATCAGATAGTTTTAATTTACAGAATTAAGGCCACATTTGCATAGCATTCAAACATTTAGGCAGAGTCCAATTGTCGGCATAAACAAAGCACAATCCTTTGCATCCAAGTACCAAAAACAGAGCATTGGCACCATATAGTTCATCTCACAAAGGCATTGTACACTTATACAAGCATAGCAGGCCCTGCATAGCCCTTCAATGTGTAAACAACAAATTTTCTCTCTCACATACACAGCACATTTTTAGATAGCTAGCATAAATCACTATCATAACATTTCATACATATTATCATTAAGGATATAGAGCATAGAAATAAATAGCATTTTTCATGGCCTCATCACACAAGTTCATCGCATCACTTAAGAACAATCCATTCATAACACAGGATTACATTATCCCCTCATACGGCACACTTTACATTTACATTTTAGCATATGAACATTCATCCTATAGCAGCAGACATAAAGAGCATTTTAGCAAACAAAAGAATCCCTAGAAAAGAGAAGTTATACAAATTCGTCACCTGCTTCATTTCAGCAAGCGTTTGGGTCTCTCAAGTCACAAAACAGAAAGTTATTCAGCATAAGCAACTTACAATAGGGCATCAAATGGAAGGCAGTTACACACAATACTCACTACACACGATGGTAGAGAATTAGGAGGCACAAACAGAGAGAAAAAAAAAGGAGTTTCCTACCTGTCAAAAAGGACAAAAACAAAAATTGCAGCCCAAGTACTCCACACGTGCACATCTAGAATCCTCTGCAGAAACAAACAAAAACAGAAAATTGGTGAGCAAGTAAAAGAAAAAATAAATAGGGAGGGAGAACAGGAAGGTTAGAAGAGGAGGTGGTGAAGAAGAGAGGGTTTAGGCTTTAAGGAGAAGAGCTAGGGTTTTAAAAAGAAAAAAAAAAAGAAAACAAAAGGGGAGAGCTAGGTTATACGGTTAGAGAGAGGAGATGGTTTTTTAGGATTAGTCTAGGGTTCTTAGATTTTTTTTACAGTAAAGAGAAATACAAAAAAAAAGGGAAAGAAAAGAAAAAATCACGGTTGCTTGAATAATTGCTTACCGATTTCTCCGTTTAGGGTGTCAATTCCTCTGTCATTTTTCAAAGGTTCCGTTTGCTTTAGGAATTTAGGATTTTGAGGCTTGTTCCACAAAAATCAACAGAGGGGTTTATGTTGTGGGGTGGTAAAGAGTCTTCCGTTTGTGCTTGAGGTCAGTTCACCGGTTATTCGCCGGATTTGAGACTTTTTTGCTTCGGGTAGTCACGATTTAGGCGAGTTTTAAGGGGTTTCAAGTCAGGTTTCCAGTCATTTGAACAAAAATCGGAAGTTTTTTGTTTTAGGATAAGATGGGTTTCGGGTTTCGAAGATTTGAGGGAGTTTACAAGGGGTCTTTGAAGAAGCAATTGCCAGACTCGAAGGAAGGAAGATGAGCTCGACGTTCGTGGAGGCTTTGAGGGTCGGGCCATGGTGGTTGTGGTGAAGGAGGCGGCGCTGTGTTAAGAAGAGGAGAAACGGCGCTGAAATGAGAAGTAGGAGTTAGGTTTAGTTTAGGTGAAGAAGAAGAAAGGGAGGAAGAAAAAAAAAATAAAAGTACGTGAAACGCTGCCGTTTTGAGCTTCAGGGGTATATTTCCAACTCCTTTTAATTCAATACTTTATTTTAGTTCAATCGAGTCCTCTTGTTTGCTTTTTGATTCACAGAAAGTATGGAACTATGAGCGTGTTCGTATAGGTCCCTCATAGTTCGAATTTAATTCAGTTTAGGGTGTAATTGACTTGACTTTTTGTTTAGGTTAATTTAATTGAGTTTTAAGTAATTTTAGAAGTTAAAATTATTAGGTTTTAATTTTTCAATAAAAGGGAATTTAAAATCACTTGATCAAAATAAAGGAGAAGTCTAGACATTACTTAATTTAGTTCATAACAAAGTTAGTGGTAAAGAAAAAAAAATGATAAAGGATAGTTAAGCATGTGCATAATATTTATTTCTTTTATAATTGTTGCAAGTATAATTCGTCATGTAGCTTCAAGAAAAATGATCCCGTGATGGGAAAGGAGGACGATTCATTCATGCGTGTCTGAGTTTGTCCGCCTTCTCCTGGAGGCTTGGAAATTTCTAGAGGTCGTTTACCATTTATTGGGAGGCGGCCGAAGGTGTTCCTCGTACAATTGATGGGTAATTAATCTCGAATTAGAATTTCATGCATCATGTGCATCCATGCATTTAAGAGTCTAGTGTATCAATAAAATAAGAATTATTAAGGAAAATCTAAAAAAATGAAAAGGAAGAAAATGGGGTCAGTTAGAAAATTGAAAAGGGTTATGAGAGTGATTAAGTTCCAAGAAGGGGCAATAAGCAATTAAGTTCAATAAGAAAAAGTAATCAGTGATTAAGTTCAATAAGAAAGATGTAATCTAGAAAAGGTAAAGCGGCAATCAGTAAAGAGTAAAGTGATAATCAGTAAAGAGTAATAGAAATCAGTAAATCAGTAATTAAGTAAAAAAAATTAATTAGAGTCAAGGTAATAGAAATCAGTAAATCAATAATTAAGTGAAAAGAAATTAATCAGTAAAGAGTAATAGAAATCAGTAAATCAGTAATTAGGTAAAAAGAGATTAATTAGAGTCAAAGTAATAGTAATCAGTAAATCGATAATTAAGAGTTAAAATGACCAGTAATTAAGAGTTGAGTGGTTAATTAGTAAATTGATGATCAAAAAGGGGAGTAAAATTAGTAATCAGTAATTAAGAAAGGAAGCAAAAGGGACTAATAAGTAAGTTAAGAAGAGATTGATAATTAAAGTGGTAATTGAGATTCAAAGTAAGAGAGTAGAAGAATAGCAGGCAATCAGTAAAAGTAAAAAGGTACCTGAAAGGGTAAAAAGAGTAATCAGTAAAAGAGTAAAATAGTAATCAGTAAAAAGTAAGAAGGTAATCAACAAGAGTAAAATAGTAGTCAGTAAAAAGTAAATAGTAATCAGTAAGAGTAAAAAGTAATAAGTAAGAAGTAAAAGGAAATCAGTAAGAGTAAAAAGGTGATCAGTAAAGAGTAAAAAGCTAATCAGCAAGAAGTAAAAAGATAATCAGTAAAACGCAAAAGGTAATTAGTAAAAACTAAAAGAGTAATCAGTAAAAAAGAAGAAGAAAATAGTAATCAGTAAAAGAGTAAAATGGTAATCAGTAAAAAGTAAGAAGGTAATCAACAAGAGTAAAATAGTAATCAGTACAAAGTAAAGAATAATCAGTGAAATAGTAATGGTAATCAGTAATTCAGTAAAAGGTGAGTAAAAAGAAAAGTAAAATATGAGAAAGGTAAAGAATGATAGTCAAACAAGGAAAATGAATAAAAGAAGAAAAAAATCAGTTTTAAGAAAGAATAAAAAAGGAGAATTTAAAGGCATGAGAATATTCAAGAATAGTAGCAACCGATAATCGAAACCCATAATTAGGTCTAAACTAGTCAGTGCCGTCTTTTGACGGGCGTCGTGGGGGTGCTAATCCTTCCCCACACGTACCCGACTCCCGAACCCTTAGAACTCTGGTTAATAGACCGTTTATTAGGTTTAGTGTTACCATCGCCAAGCTAGGGTTAACATTAGGCTTAATAATCTAATAGGTGGCTAATCACACCTAGGTTAAAAAAGATTAGTGGCGACTCCCTGTTAGTTTTTAGTTCTTTAAGTCGTTAAACGGTAGGGTCCGGAAACCCCGGACCCGGACGTTGCGACACAAGGGTAGAGCTCCTGCTGATTATCAGCCTTCATTCAGGGTAATAATGTTGCTTTTTGATACTGTTGGAATTCTTCATTCCATTTTATCAAGTCTGTTATAACTTGTTACTTAATCCTGGGTTTTGCAAACTGAGCAGTTTAGTAAATGACATGCTATATTCATCTTAATCTGTGTTTACAGTTTCTTCAAAGTGTTTAGAAAACAAACTGAATTTACAACTTGATACACTCTCTTAAAGCAAGAAAGAAGTAGCAAAAAGATTAAATTCAATAAGAGAAAAATTAGTTTAATATGACCGAATTGTGATAAAAGCAAGAAATTCTCTGTGTTAGTTTGTTGAGCATTTATATAGAGTACCTGTATTTGAAGCATGTACATTGAATTATCTCCTTTTGATACAATAGAAATTGGATATACCCTTATTATGTAGAAGTATGTAGTTTGGCTCCCATGTGGATTGTCTTATTCTTATCAAAGACGGTTGATTGCTGCTTTCTCTTGGAAATCGCAACTTTGGGAAGCATAAATTTTATAAAGGAAGACCCAAAGAGAAATGAACCTTCATGTGCGGATCAGTTTAATTATGTGTTGATAAAATGAGGGGTAGTTTCCATGTGGTCCAGGGGGTAGATTTTTGGGTGAGTCCTTCATTTTGGATCTCATCCTTAGTTTAAACACCATCAAGATAAACACAAGGTGAACAAGGCTGGTAGCAAAGGGAATTTTTTGTCCATGATAAACTAGGAAAGACCATTACCAAAAAAAAAAAAGAAAAAAAAAACTAGGAAAGACCAGAGCCAGAGGGAAGAACTAGAAAACACAAGGATGGTGGTAATGTTGCAGAGACTTTTGAGGAATTTGTTAATATGATCTTCTACCTTGAGATTTATTCTTATTTAAAAGGAAAGGAATATAATATTGCCAATCGAAAGCAACCAATTAACCTTCTTACTGATATATATATTTTTTTTGGTATCCCAGCATTGGCCTGACTAATCCGGATCCGACCCGCATTGCGCACCTGGTTATAGTAGGTGAGTCTCCCAACAGGGACAGCTACGTACGCAAGGCCTCGAACATGAGACTTGCTTAAGCTGGAACCTTCTTACTAATATATACTAAACCTTCCTTCTTACTAATATATACTAAACCTTATTTGAGACACCCAGTGAAATTCCTAAAGGCTTGAAATCATGATTGATGAAGAGCCAATATTTTGTCTTTTTTTTGGTATTTTCGAAACTTGCTGGATTACCGAGAAACCCCTCAATTAGTTTCTTACACTTTCTTTCCCCTGCCGTATTTTGGTAATTGACTATATTGGTAGTAAATAGTGCGTTTGGGGTTGGGAGAGCCATGGTCAGTTTTCTTCGAAGAGTGCTTATACTGCATTGATGCATCATGAGAAGAGTGATGAATGGAAGGGGAAATGCTCATGGATTTGGAAACTCCCGCTACCAGAAAGGGTTCGTTTTTTATTGGCTACTTTTCCTTAATAGTTTATGTACTATGGAAATGCTAAATAGGAAAGGTATGGTCGCTGATCCCCGGTGTTGTCTTTGCTTGCAGGAGGTGGAGTCGGCTGAGCATATTTTTCGATTTTTTCATTTTTGTTAAATACGGATGGTTCTAGGAGAGATGCTGAGAATCATACTTTGGCAGGACTTGTTCGAGATGCTTCTGGTAATTGGGTAGCTGGTTCATGGTATTGGTATTACTAGCAGCCTTAAAGTTGAATTATGGGGTGTACGTCAAGGCCTGTTGCTAGCAAAGGAACGTGGTTGTGCCTCGTTGATTGTTGAGATGGATGCGGCAGTTGTTCATTTCCTTCATAATTCTATGGTCAGTTCTCACCCGTGTTATACCTTAGTACGGAATGTTTTAGAGCTCATTAAGGGTGATTGGATAGTGGAGTTACGACATATATTTCGGGAAGGTAACCGATGTGCAGATTGTTTGGCGTTATTGGCAAATGAAGCTCAAAATGGACTTTCGATTTCCAGCGAACCTCCAGTTCAGATCCTCAATCTACTAGATGAATACCGGCTCAGAGTTGGCACTCTAAGACCATAGTATCTGTCACCTCCTTTTCTTTTATCGTTCTTATGTAGCAAAAAAAAAAGTTTCGTACACTTTCTTGAGAATTATTACATGGATCGAGTCCGCCACGTCATCCATGGTCCCGACCAATAAGATTTTGACAAGTAAGATTTTTTCCTACAATTTCTAAAACACTAGCCAATTAATGTCCTAAATTTAGGGACTTACCCTGTAAATCTCATCTGGTGAAACTTGGCGCTAAACCTGGTGCTAAATTAATGCCTAAATTTTAGGGAAAAATCTGACTTGTCACAATCTTATTGGTCGGGACCATGGATGACATGGTGGACCCGATCCTTCTAATAATTTCTCCACTTTCTTTCCCCTGTCCTATTTTGGTAATTTACTATTTTGGTAATAAATAGTGTCATTAATAGTCCCGTGTGTTGCACGTGTCGGAACACGTTTAAAGTAAAAAGTTATTAAAATAATTGAAATTAATTATATTTCAAAGCATCCAATTATTATAATCTAACATAATTAAATTGCTGAAAAAAAATATAATTTTTTTAGGAAATACAATATTCAAATCTCATTACAATCAAATAATTTATGCTGTTATAAATACACTCCTTATATTCCCAAACATCCATGGAGAAATGATCAAATAAACAAACTATAATAAACATAACAAAGCCAACAAAACCCACACGCATTGAATACGATGAGACTTTACCCTGAGACCTCGCGGTTTAGAGAGCATGAACATTACCATCCAAATGTTCAGATGAAACAAAAAACATAATTAAATTGAAGTACCTTTTAAATTAAATATTAAATATATATCAATTTAAGTATAAGTCAATGCACCCAATTATTGAAACATAACCACATATACAAATGTAGATTTTCTTTATATACAACATTTTTTTGTATATGTTTCATTTTGCTTCTTTGTATTTTGTAACTTGACCAAATTTTTCGTTAAAGGCATTGAAATTCCCCGAGAGAATGCGACATATGGTTGTGCATGAGAGAAAATATGTTGTGGCAGATATACTCCAATATTAGGAATTGTTTATCCCTATGCTTTGTTGATGGTCATAGAGAAACAAAGACGGATAGGGATTGTTTCCTCTTGAAATGGAATGGATACCCTTCGTTTTCTGCTGGTGAAAGCATAATTTTGGTAAGAATAACTTGTTTTCCAGCATATTGGCCAATTGCAATTTCTGCTTGTATTACATTATGGCCAAAGTGTTTGTTTAGAACATTCTTGTTCCATTGCATAAACCATCAGATGTATCCAAATTCCTCAGAAGTATGATCGGACAATTCTTCTTCAACACCAATCTATGCGTTGGCAAACCATTCAGTGTTAGAATATTTAAGAATTCCTTTTGATAATGTTGTTCGAGGCATCTACTGCTTCATCGCTGTTGTACGTCTTACTCTCAACAAGGAATATTTCTATCATCTGATCATTAAGTTTGTCTATGTACTCATTTCTTGTTGTCAAGATCGCACGGTTGGTCATGTACTCTGCCGAAGTTGAATTATGCTTCAAATTTGGGAAAAGTGTATTGATCAAGTCTTTTTTCAGGCTTTTCATCATTTTCATACTTTATTACCATCTGATCTGGTAAAAGTATCAAATTATTATCTTTTGTTGGTTCTTCTCCATCACCAACTTGAAGGAGGAATTTTCCAAACTCTTGGTCTCTTCTTGCTCTCATGTTCTTTTTCAATCTTAGTATCTCCATTTTGTTGCCAAGGGTATGATCTGACCAAACTTTGATTGACGGATTGTTCTTTTGTTGGTCGAGGTACAACTGAGAGCACTTGTATGAAATCTCCTCTAAAAACAACAACCTTTCCTCTGAATGGTTCTTTGTTACTCATCTGTCCACATATTCAATTGCAACCTTTCTCGGCATAGATTTTTCATCCCATATGATTAGTATTGCTCTTTTTAATAGTTCAACTTTAGCACTCTATTTAGAAGTACTACATATATTCATTTCTGTCGGACTTAATGGAATATCAAATCTTGAGTGTGTTGTTCTTCCTACTGCCATAATCGTTGCCGTTACTTCAAATGTTACTGTAGCTAACGCAATCAGACCTCTTGACCTGTGATGATATTTGAAGTTATATTAATCAGATAAACATATATATTTCATATATAAAAAAAATACGATATTGATTTGATTGATTATTGTCACAACGTCCGGGTTTGGGGTCCGAACCCTACCGCTGAACGACTTGCGATGAAACACTACTGATACCTATGGAGTCGCCACTAATCTTTTTTACCTAAGTGTGATTAGTCACCTAATGATTGACCTAACCAGTCTAATGAGGTCCGAAGCTTGCGAGGAACCCACTAAACCTATTAGAGCTGGTCTTGTCACATGAATCTAGGTTCGGGAGTCGATTACGCCCGGGGAAGGATTAGCACCCCTGGAACGCCCGTCAAATGACGGTACCTCTAAGTCTAACTAGATCTAATGTGGGTCTAAAATAAAAGGTTGCTTTTAATCCTTAATCCTACATTTTTTTATTTTTCTTTGTTCTAAGTGAATTAACACATTTTATTACTCTTTAGATAATGACAAAAACAACACCTTCCGACCGAGAAGGGGACTTGGGAATAAGAAAGTAAACAACATCTTCCGGTGGGGAAGGGCAAACTGGGAAACTGAGAACAAGACGAAACTAATCAACACCTTCCGATCGTGAAAGGCAAACTGGGAATAAGACAAAATTGAACAACACCTTCCGGCCGGGAAGGGCAAACTAGGAATAAGACAAAACTAAACAACACCTTCCGACCGGGAAGGGCAAACTAGGAAAAGTAAACAACACCTTCTAGTGGGAAAGGGCAAACGGGGAAACTTAAACAGCACCTTCCGGTGAGGAAGGGCAAACTGGGAACAGTAAACAACACCTTCCGATGGGGAATGGCAAACTGGGAAATGTAGACTTAGACAACACCTTCCGGTGGGGAAGGGCAAAATGGGAAATGTGAACAACACCTTCCGATGGGGAAGAGCAGACTGGTTAAAGTAAACAACACCTTCCGATGGGGAAGGGCAAACTGGGAAAACTAAACAACACCTTTCGTCAGGGAAGGGCAAACCAGAATGTGAACAACACCTTCCGACTACGAAGGGCAAACTGAGAAATATAGACTTAAACAACAACTTCCGATGAGGAAGGCAAAACAGGAAAACTAAACAACACCTTCCGACTGGGAATGGCAAACTGGAATGTAATCAACACCTTCTGGTGGGGAAGGGAAAACTGGAAAAACTAAACAACACCTTCCGGTGAGGAAGGGTAAACAGGAATATAAACGACACCTTCCTGTGGGGAAGGGCAAACTGGGGATGAGCAAATAGACAACACCTTCCGATGGGGAAGGGCAAAACGAGAATAAGGCAACTTAAGCAACAGCTTCCGGTGGGGAATGGCAAACTAGAATAAGACAACTAAGCAGCACCTTCTGGTGGGGAAGGGCGAACCGGAAATTGGCAACTATACAACACCTTCCGGTGGGGAAGGGCAAATTAGGAATTTGACAACTAGACAACACCTTGCAACTGGGAAGGGCAAAACCGGAAATTAGACAAAGCTAGTCTTTTTGAACTTCTGGACTTTCAATTTTAACCTAATCTTGATTGACGCATGAATGATATGATGCATGGAAAGTCCAAATTTTATTATTTGATCAACAAAAGGGGGTTTACTCGAGTCAACCCCCACGAACCTAGCCCGACCCCCGGGGATATTCGTGAAAGCTTTCGATCTTAGAGCAGAATCCCGAGAGGTCGTACTCTTGCACCTTTCCCCGAGATTTGTCCGTCATAGTTAAAAACACCCTTTTATGGATTCATTAGTGGCATGATCAGATGAATTGACAGAAATAAAGATGGGATGCAGATGAACTAAACTAGTTGACTTTAGTCAAAGATTAACAAATTAAACAAAGTTCCAAGTAAAATCTAACTCAAAGTTGATTATCAAATCGGGAATTCAACTAAATCTTAATCATGAATTATGAGATGGTAGTTTTTCATTTCCAAATTCAATCTTTTGAACCAAAGCTTATGTTTTTATTCCAAATATTATCAAAGCTTAATCCTTTTGGAATTCAAGGTTTCATTTTCATTTCAATTTAATCAAAAATCAATCTTTTAACTTGAAGACTTTATTAACAATTCAATCTTTTAACTTAAAGATTATCTTTTTATTCCAAAGTTTTCCAATTCAATCCATTTACTTAAAGAAATCATTTTTATTCCATTTTCATCAAAAATTCAATCTTTTAATTCAAAGGTCTCATTTTTATTTACAAATCGCTTAAAAGTTCAATTTTTACTCAAAGATGGCATTTTTTTTTACCAATCACTTAAAAGTTCAATCTTTTACTCAAAGGTTACATCTTTATTTACAAATTACTTAAAAATTCAATCTTTTACTCAAAGGTTGCATCTTTATTTACAAATTACTTAAAAGATTCAATCTTTTACTCAAAGGTTGCATCTTTATTTACAAATTACTTAAAAGATTCAATCTTTTACTCAAAGGTTACATCTTTATTTACAAATTGCCTAGAAGATTCAATTTTTCACTTAAAGGTTACATCTTTATTTACAAATTGCCTAAAAGATTCAATTTTTCACTTAAAAGGTTAAATCTTTATTCACAAATTACCTAAAAGATTCAAATTTTCACTTAAAAGGTTACATCTTTATTCACTAATTACTTAAAAGATTCAAATTTTCACTCAAAAAAATTCAGTCTTTATTCACAAATTACCTAAAAGATTCAATCTTTCACTTAAACATTTAATCTTTATTTACAAATTACTGAAAAATCCAATCTTTGTTTACAAATTACTTAAAGACTTTATCTTTCAACACAATGATCACACTTTTAGCACCGTACACACATCAAAATTCCAACTTTGAACTAAAGATTTGATTTTTATTGTAAAATTAACCTGCAGAGGGTCAAATTGATCAATAAGGAAAAATTTCAGGGACCTAATCGGATTAATCAACAATTGTTCAGGGCGTAATTAAGCACTCTATTAAATTTTAATCCTTATGTGAAGTAAACAACAAATTATCAGACTCAATTGACGGAAAATAAGGGATTAAATTAAAAGGAGATAGAAATCTACCTTCGTAAGCCGTAATTCTTCCCGAAAAGGCTCTTATATCATCACAAACTCTTCTTCTTCCTCCTCTTGCTCGACCCTCAACCCAATCCCTCTCTTTCTAACGACAACTCTCTCTCTCTCTCACTGTCAACTACGGAACAGCCCTCCTCCGCCAATCGCCCTAAAAAAAAATTACAAAGTGACCCCTTTTCTTTCAATAAACGAGATCGAGGACCAAACCTATGAAGACCCGGAAAGAGTGAGATTTTTGAAGAAAGGTTCAAGGAAAAAAAACCAAACAGGGGACCTCAAGCTCCCTTCACGGCTTGGGATGAAATGAGCTAGGTAAGCCATTCAATGAAGTCTCTCTTTTGTTGTTTTTAATTTTTTTTAAAAAAAAAAACTAGAAGAAAAAAACGATGAATCCCAAAATGTTTGAACAAAACCCTAGTTGTTGTCTTCGTTTCTTGAAAAACGTGCCCCCTGATTTTGAAGAAGATGAAGTATATAAACCTCCAAAGCTTTGATTTCGACCGTAGATTATCTCTCCATCCTACTGCTTGTGAAAATATGATTTTTGTTCTTTTTATTTTGTCAATCTGTATTTTGCCAATTTTTACAGAGCTTAATTCCTTGGCGTTATGCACAAGTGTCATTAAGGGGAGGAGAGCAGAGGGGGCCTGATGCCAGGTAATCTTCTGAAATTCCCTCTCTTTATTATTGGCATCATTGTATCCTTATTTCCTCACGTGAGTTTGTTTTTTTGTTTGCAGATACTTGGTGAGGTGGCTAATAGGACAATTTTTGAAGCTAATTAGGGAATGCCACATCGGCAGGGGCTTTGTGTTGACCTTTCAACCGTTCATGGCTTAACCTTGGTAAATCGGCTTCCGCATTTCATTGGTCTGTCGTGTTTGTGTAGTGTAATTGAACTACTGAGCTACTGGTTTTTTTTTGTAAAAGAGATTAAAATTGAGGATTGTTATGAGTGCTTTAACAGACTTTAGAAGAGAATTTAGGAAGAGGAACTTAATTTGTATTTTTGTATAGTGTAGCTTATATAGCTATAAAAGATAGAGTTTTACAAGTATACAAGTGCATTTAAATCTAACAGAAAGTGATCATATCAATGATCATATCTAACGAGATAAGGCTTAGTTTTAAATTTAGGATTTGAAAATTTGTTTCCCTCTAATATCCTCCCGCAAGATGGTGGATCGATCAAGAACACCAATCTTGGACGACTAAATGGCCCTTTTGCCCCCTGAACTTTGCAAATTTCAGTCACTTTGCCCCCTGATTTAATAATTGTTCCTAGATACCCCTCGAATTATCAAAATCAAGCCAATCTCCCCCTCGCCGTTAACGCCGTTAGTCACGTGTAGTCACGTGACTAACGGTTCTGTCAAGTTCCCATCTTTGTGCTGACATGGATTCCACGTCAGCTAATGTGGGCCCCTTGCAGGAAAAATTCAGCCCAAAATAAAAAGAAGAAGAAAATAATAAACCGAAAAAAGAAAATAAAAGGATTTAAAAAAAAAAACAAATGAACCCGATCTCCCATCTTCTCCTTCCCTTCCTCGATTCCCCTCTTCTCTTCTTCCCTTCACCACTGTAAAGGTAAGCATGAATTCAAAACTAAGCTCCAATGGTGGATAAAAAAGATAGGGTGAATTACGTCCTATTTTGAGCAATCTATATGCAGAATATCAAAAAAGAAAAAACCAGTATGGAATTTTTTTTTAAAAAACCCAACAAAATAGGTAAAGGGATGAATCTATTTTAAGTTGCCCTGTTTGTAGTAAAGTTATCTCAAAGAAGCTAGTAGTCTATCAAGTTGCCAAACTTCAAAAGAAATGACCATTAAACACACCAAAAATATCCCTCATCATAAGAGAATTTTGTTACAAAAGATTATGAATTAACTAGTTTATTACCAGGTCTGAAACATATTGGAAACTCCTCCTGGTTTGCTTTCCATCACCATATACAATCCATGGCTCTTTCCTTAGTGCTTGAGCCACAAAAATTGCTGACAACACAACCATCATCTAAAGCACATGTGTGGTCTATAAGTGTTGAAAAAATCCAAAGCAATTCTCACTTGATGAATGAAACAATCTTTTTAATGGCAATGAAATAAAGAAACAAGCAAGAAATTCTGAAAAAAAAAAAAAAATGACAACCTCGATTCCAAGGCCTCGATTCCGAGACATGAAACACTGAAGAAAAAGAATAATTAAGAAGATTATTTTTAACCTAATAAGAACAAATTAGAAACTCATTTTTAACCCAAATATTTTACTAAATAAAATAAGAAAAACAACTATAATTACCATGGAAAGAATAATCGAATGAAAAATAGATCAAAGATAGAGCTGGGGTTTTCCATTGATTGAAGAGAAACATTAGAGTTAAGAAATTGGGAGAGTGAGAGATGATTAACTTGCGAGAGAGAGAGGTCAATTGATTGGAGGAGAGAGAGATCGATTAACTAGAGGAGAGAGAGATCGAAGGGAGGGACTTTTAGGCTTGATTGGTGATGATGGAGGATTTCTGGCAATCGGACGAGAGAGGCCTTGGCCAACGGCGGAAGGGAAGAAGAGAAGAGGAGAATCGGGGAAGGGAAGAATAGAAGATGGGATGGGTTTATTTGTTTTTTTTTTCTTGAAATCCTTTTATTTTCTTTTTTGTTTTTTCCGTTTATTGTTTTCTTTTTCTTTTTTTTTTTAAATTTTTGTGTTGACGTGGATTTTCCACATCATTAAAAAATA
>AWWV01008814.1:0-49009 GCA_001974805.1 Corchorus capsularis
TGGTGAAATCAGAGTACAAAGCAAGAGCAGGCAAATAATAAAGAATTTCACAACAAGATACATGCAAGGGAAGCAGCAGACAAACATGAAGATATTTTGCTTTTTGGTTGAATTTAAAAGGGAATCAGGATTAGTTCTTGATCCCTGAACTCCAACACAACCATGAGATCATGGAAGGCAACAATCATCTACTATTAAGACAGCAAGGAATACAAGACAGTTCTCAACCAGATGGGAAACACAAAAACAAAGGCTGCAAGAATATGGTCACAGTTGCAATCACACATTCAAACCAGCAGCTTTACAAGAGAGTGAGATATCAGACAATGACAAGTGACATGGCATCAAAGAGATCACAATTGAAATAACAAGCAGAAGCATTCTCATTTAATTCCTACAACAGCAATCAATAGGGCAATCTCAAAGCATAGGAAGTTACAAACATCGCAGGGTATTTGTCATTTTAGTTTAAGCGCACATTAGCATTGTTATCTCATTTGCAGCAAACATAAAGTCTGAAACAAGTTTTCAATCAAAGCCACTCATTGCCATTAATCAAAATAGGGTCAGAGGAAAATTAGCATAGTGTCATGCATTTTAACCCTAAAGACAAATTAACAATTTCCACCTGCAAGGATGGAATGACACGTGAGAAGCAGATTACAATTCACAAAAGACAAGTTAGGAGCATATTTATTTGGAGCACACACTCACATGACAGGGAGACATTCACGCGGATTGAATTGCCAGTTGCCACCTGCAGAAAAAAACAAAAAGGGTTAGAAGTGGAAACCAAAAAAGGAGGAAGCTTCCTCCTCCCTAAGGGCAGTAGCATAAAAGATAGGGTTTTTAGGAAAGGAGGGGATAGTTTTAGAGGGGAGAAAGGGGAAGGATTCTGGAGTGCTAGGGTTTTTAGGAAAGAGAGAAGCAAAAAAAAGGGGTTTTAGAGGGAAAACAGAGAGTTTCAACAGGGGAATTGGAGTGGAAATAAGCGAGGGTTTCACAGACTTAAGTTTTCATTCGGAGGTTTCATTTGTGAAGTTAGATCGAGTTTTCAAAGGAGAGGGTGTAGGGGTGAGGTTGAGTCAGAATAAGGGATTAGGTTTCGGTTCAAGCTAGAAGTGGGATTCCCAGAGTTAGGTGTTTCGAATTTAAGATTCGTTCAGTCGATAGATATATTAAATGGAGGGGAACAACATACCTGAGTTTGGTGGTCATCCGCCGTTGAGTTTCTGAGATCGAAAGGGTGTAACTTTGGCTCGGTTAAGGCCAAATTTGAGGAATTGTAAGGTTGATTTTGTGGAAATAAGACCAGATTCGTAATCTGCAAGACACGATTGATGCGCCCAAGGCTTATCATGGAAGGAATTATGCGCCAAGGACTTATTATAGACTTGAAGACAAGCATGGAGAGCATGGAAAGGATTATCAAGGGCTTCAAGGAAGCATGGACAAGCTTAAAAGAGAGGATGGAATCACAATTCACC
This sequence comes from Corchorus capsularis, assembly GCA_001974805.1. NCBI lineage: Eukaryota > Viridiplantae > Streptophyta > Magnoliopsida > Malvales > Malvaceae > Corchorus > Corchorus capsularis. The sequence continues at coordinate 1,488 of AWWV01008814.1, forward strand.
AAGAAGATGCCATTAAGATGCCATTTGATCCTTTGAAGATGCCATTATGTCCGATGACAAGAGCAAGAGCTAAAAGATTCAAGGATGCACTCATGGGCCTTGTTCGAACTCATCTTGAAGACTTGAAGACCATTGAAGTTCAATTGAAGAGCTTTGGTGATGATTTGGGCAAGAAATTACAAATCAATTACAAGTTCATCACATTGCTTACTATTGATTCTAGATGGCCGGATTGACATCATGGCATGAGCCCATTATCATTAGTTATCTTTGTTTGAGCTTAATTCTATCTTAGATTAGCTTATTTTTAAGTTTGGACCTTATTTGGATTGGGCCTTGTTTGACTAAGTCCAATCCTTGCTTAATTATGTAATGTTATTTACTTTTCCTAGTAGGACAAGGAGTAGGCTATTTCCTTGTTCCTTCCTTTATGTAATGTTTTCCTTTTAGTTTTAGGAGAAGGGTTATGCGTCCCCTACTACTATATAAAGGGACCATCCCCCTCTTGTAAACGGAAGTTGAGTTGATTAATAAAGTTGAGGATTATTTTCCCAAATTGATTATCTTAGCTTCATTGTTCTAGTTTGAGCAAACTTAGGGTTTTTCAATCTTGTAGAGTCCTAGCAAACAATTAGGTTGTGATTGCTTAGTTGTTTGTGCAACTTGTGATCTTAGGTGTTCAAGTGCAGGTCGACTTGGAGGTCTAAGGCCAACAAGCGAAGGAAGATTTATCAAGTGAAGATTGTCGACATACACATCTAGAAGTTTGGTGATTCAAGTTGATCTAAGGCGGGTCTCTAAGGTGGATTTGGACCAATTACAACGAGATTCGTATCAATTGGTATCAGAGCATAGGTTGTCATCTTCAATCAGTAAATCTATCCTTCTATACATCAATCATCACGTTTTCATCCATCACAACACACCCAAACACTCATCGCACCACCTTCTTGAAAAATTCAAAAATTCAGAAACTTCAAAAATTCATAACCGATTCATCTTGCTTCGTTTTGCTTTGAAATTTCAGATTTAAGTCCCTCATAACTAGTAGTTATATCGAAAAATATAAATAAAATAAAATAAAATAAAAAAATTTTCGACCATAAACTTGTGATTTTTGTTCTGGATTCGTTTGAGCTCGGAAAGCTTTGAAATTTGAGATCTAGACTTATTTTGGTGTGGTCTTTCTGGGGAAAATATTGAAAAAAATCTGTGCTGTTATCGATTGTTCCCAGAAACTAGGGTTCTTAGTTTGGGAAATTTGGGGATTAGGGTTTTCTTTTGCAATTGATCTAATTAGTTGCAATTAACTCTAATTGATTGAGTAATTGAGATCTTTGGGTTGCTTTTGCTGTTAATTGTGATTTGATTTGAAGAATTTCAGGTTACAAACCCTATTGGATTTAAGTGGTACAAAATAGGAGACAAGTGGTACTAGGGTTTATGCTAACCGATTTGATATTGTAATTTGTGCTTGATTAAGTTTTGTGCAGCAACTTTGGAAAAGGAATTCGACATAAGGAGCCTGCATTAAGTGGTTTGGTTTGGTTTAAGATCACTTTCTTTTGATTCACAAATAACTTTGCTACTAATTGTTTGTTCCTCAAGTAGGTCACGAGAAGAAAGGAGTGCTCTAGGAGTTGCTCTTATTAGGCCTATTGAAGCTAGTAAAAGGCAAATCTTGTGAGATCATTAAGATAGTAGTGGACCGCCAATCCATAGGACTTGAGTACAAATACGAGAGCATAAGTCAAAGGTATAAGCACACACACACTTGTGAGGATTTTTACTACTAATTTTTGTTCCTTGTGTAGGTACCATGGAAAATCAACAAGCAAACACTAATGCCATGTTACAACAAACACTTAAACAACTTGGCACCATGTGTATTAGTTTGGGTGATAGGAGAACTTTGAGAGCCTATGTGAAAGGGGAAGTTCATAGGGAGAATTTGTTTCACACTAGGATGTATGCGAATGGGAAGCCTAGTAGTGTGATTATAGATGGGAAGAGTTGTAAAAACATAGTTAGTGATTATTTGGTGAAAGAGTTACAACTACCTACTTCCAAACATCCTAAACCCTATAGTTTAGGTTGTTTCAATGAAAGAGAAGAATTTAGTGTTGACAAACAAGTTTTAGTTTCTCTTTCTTTGGGCAGGTACAAGGGAGATGTTTTGTGTGATGTCTTACCCATGCAAGCATGCCATGTGCTACTTGGTCGACCTTGGCAAATTGACAACAAAGTTCATCATGATGGTGAGACCAATAAGTATACGCTCATGTGTGGTAAGAAGCCTTTTACTTTAATTCCTTTATCACTTCAAGGTGCCTTAAAAGATGAAATCAAAGTGAGAGATGATTTTGCTAAATTGGATGCTGAATTTAGGGCCAAAGAAAAGAGTAAATCTGAACCTAAAATTGATGATTGTTTTGATGATAAAACAGCCTTAGTTGCAAAGAGTGTTTTAGATGTTGTTTGCGATGATACTAAACCTAATTTGAGTGTTGTTTGCAATGACACTAAATCTGTTTTAAGTGTTGTTTGTGATGATACTAAATCTGTTTTGGATGCTAATTGTGATGAAAACAATTCTGTTTTGGTTGATCAGAGCATTGCAAATAATTCTGTTTTGGTTGATCATAGCATTGCAAATAATTCTGTTTTGGTTGATCATAATATTGAAAATAATTCTGTTTTGGGTGAAAAGAAAGAGATTTCTAAGGAAGTTGTTAAAGAGTGTATGTTAGCTACTAAAAGTGAGATTAAGAGTGCTTTGCATGATAATTCTGACTTGATCTTACCTTTGTTTCGAAATACACTAATGGGTACTAACAACTTGGCTGGAGATATTCCAAGCAATATTATGTCTCTTTTGAGTAATTTTATAGGAATTGGAGTTGTTTTGATGCAAGGAGAGAAGCCCGTAGCTTACTTTTGTGGGAAAATTCCTAGTGGATTTCCACCCATTAAAGAGATTGAATTCCATCCATATGTGGTGCAATACAATCAAGATTTGAGGACAAATCTTCTTCAAGGGGGAGGGAATGATGCGCCCAAAGCTTATCATGGAAGGAATTATGCGCCAAGGACTTATTATAGACTTGAAGACAAGCATGGAGAGCATGGAAAGGATGATCAAGGGCTTCAAGGAAGCATGGACAAGCTTAAAGGAGAGGATGGAATCACAATTCACCAAGAAGATGCCATTTGGTCCTTTGAAGATGCCATTAGGTCCGATGAAAAGAGCAAGAGCTAAAAGATTCAAGGATGCACTCATGGGCCTTGTTCGAACTCATCTTGAAGACTTGAAGACCATTAAAGTTCAATTGAAGAGCTTTGGTGATGATTTGGGCAAGAAATTACAAATCAATTACAAGTTCATCACATTGCTTACTATTGATTCTAGATGGCCGGATTGACATCATGGCATGAGCCCATTATCATTAGTTATCTTTGTTTGAGCTTAATTCTATCTTAGATTAGCTTATTTTTAAGTTTGGACTTTATTTGGATTGGGCCTTGTTTGACTAAGTCCATTCCTTGCTTAATTATGTAATGTTATTTACTTTTCCTAGTTGGACAAGGAGTAGGCTATTTCCTTGTTCCTTCCTTTATGTAATGTTTTCCTTTTAGTTTTAGGAGAAGGGTTATGCGTCCCCTACTACTATATAAAGTGACCATCCCCCTCTTGTAAACGGAAGTTGAGTTGATTAATAAAGTTGAGGATTATTTTCCCAAATTGATTATCTTAGCTTCATTGTTCTAGTTTGAGCAAACTTAGGGTTCTTCAATCTTGTAGAGTCCTAGCAAACAATTAGGTTGTGATTGCTTGGTTGTTTGTGAAACTTGTGATCTTAGGTGTTCAAGTGCAGGTCGACTTGGAGGTCTAAGGCCGTCGAACGAAGGAAGATTTATCAAGTGAAGATTGTCGACATACACATCTAGAAGTTTGGTGATTCAAGTTGATCTTAGGCGGGTCTCTAAGGTGGATTTGGACCAATTACAACTAGATTCGTATCAACGGTGATCGTCTTTGCACATTTAGGTGACCAATGGTAGCTGGGCGGAGCTCGGGCACGGAGGTCAGGCGGTGGCGCGATTTCCGGTGGAAGCTAGGGGTGGCGGCTATGGCTTACGGTTTTCAGAAAAGAGAGAGGAAAGAAAATATTTATACTTGCCCTGTACCCGACCCGAGATCCGGCCTGTGCTCAACCAGTAAACCCAACCCCTCCAGCCCAAATGTTTTATTGGGTAATCTCTGGGCTTTTAAATTGTTTTAATTAGCTTGGGCTTCTTAATTTGTCTAGGCTTTTATTTATGTGTTTGGATTTTGGGTGTTAATCTAGTTTATTTTATGTCTTAGGTTTAGTTAATTTTAATTAGTTTTAGTAATTTAGCTTAATTTTTAATAAATTGGTAAAAAAAAAAAAGAAGAAATTTTAGAGCTAGTTTAATTTCATATTTTAGTTTAGTTTAATTGTCGATAGATTAATAAAAATTCAATAAAAAATGTAAAGGATAGTTAAGCATGTGCATCATACTTATTTCTTTTATAATTGCTGCAAGTATAATTTGTCATGTAGCTTCAAGAAAAATGAAAAGAAAATAAGAATTATTTAAGAGTCTAGTGTATCAATAAAATAAGAATTATTAAGGAAAATCTAAAAAATGAAAAGAAAGAAAATGGGGTCAGTCAGAAAATTAAAAAGGGTTATCAGAGTGATTAAGTTCCAAAAAGTAAAAAGGGCAATCAGTAATTAAGTTCAATAAGGAAAAGTAATCAGTGATTAAGTTCAATAAGAAAGATGAAATCAGTAAAAGGTAAAATGGTAATCAGTAAAGAGTAAAGTAATAATCAGTAAAGAGTAATAGAAATCAGTAAGAAGTAATAGTAAACAGTAAAAAGTAAAAAGGTAATCAATAAAAAGTAAAAAGGTATCGGAAAGGGTAAAATAGTAATCAGTAAAAAGTAATGATGATCAGTAAAAGGAAAAATGGTAATTAGTAAAGAGTAATAGTAATTAGTAAGAGTAATAGTAATCAGTGATCAGTAAAGAGTAATCAGTGAAGAAAAATGGTAAAGAGTAAAGAGTAATCAGTAAAGAAAAAATGGTAAAGAATGAAGAGTAATTAGTAAAATGGTAAAGAGTAGAGTAAAGAGAGATCAGTAAAAAGAAAATGGTAAAGAGTAAAGTAAAAGGTGATCAGTAAAGAAAAAATGGTAATCAGTAAAGAGTAATAGTAATCAGTAAGAAGTAATGGTAATCAGTAAAAAGTAAAAAAGGTAATCAGTAAGAAGTAATGGTAATCAGTAAAAAGTAAAAAGGTAATCAGTAAAAAGTAAAATGGTAAACAGTAAAAAGTAAAGGTAATTAGTGAAAAGTAAAATGGTAATTAGTAAAAAGTAAAGAGTAATCAGTAAAGAAAAATAGTAAAGAGTAATCAGTAAAGAGTAAAGAGTAAAGAGTAAAAAGTAATTAGTAAAGAAAAAATAGTAAGGAGTGAGAAGAAATCAGTAAAATGGTAAAGGATAAAGAGTAATCAGTAAAGAAAAATGGTAAAGAGTAAAATCTTAATCAGTAAAAAGTAATGGCAATCAGTAAGGAATAAAATATTAACTAGTAATCAGTAAAGAGTAATCAGTAAAAGTGAATAAAAATGGTATTTAACAATTTAAGTTGAAAGAAAATAGTTGATATTCAATAATCCTTAAAAAAGAAAAGTAAAGTAAGAAAAGGGTAAAGAAGGATATCTAAACAAGGAAAATAAATAAAAGAAGAAAAGTCAGTTTTAAGAAAAGAAAAAGAAAAAAAAAGAAGAAAAGAGTCAAATGGCATGAATATACTTAAAGATAGAAACAACCAATGATAGAAACTCATAGTTAAATCTAGACTAGTCAGTGCCGTCTTTGGACGGGCGTCGTGGGGGTGCTAATCCTTCCCCACGCGTACCCGACTCCTGAACCTTTAGAACTCTGGTTAAAAGACCGTTTATTAGGTTTAGTGTTACCTTCGCCAAGCTTAGGTTAACATTAGGCTTAATAATCTGATAGGTGGCTAATCACACCTAGGTTAAAAAAGATTAGTGGCGACTCCCCATAGTCATTAGTTCTTAAGTCGTTAAACGGTAGGGCTCGTACACCCCGGACCCGGACGTTGCGACACCTAGTAGGACAAGGAGTAGGCTATTTCCTTGTTCCTTCCTTTATGTATTGCCGCCCCTTATAGGGATTGGAGTAGCTTATGCGCCAACCCCTCCCCTATATAAGGGCTCTTCATTCTCTTGTAAACAGAAGTTGAGTTGATTAATAAAGTTGAGGTTTATACATCCAAATTGATTATCTTAGCTTCATTGTTCTAGTTTGAGCAAACTTAGGGTTCTTCAATCTTGTAGAGTCCTAGCAAACAATTATGTTGTGATTGCTTAATTGTTTGTGAATCTTGTGATCTTGAGAGTTCAATTGCAGGTCTAATTGAGTGCTTAAGTCCGACGAAAGAGGAGGAATAACCTTGTGAAGGTCATCGACATACACATCTAGAAGCTGAAGAAGTTCAAGTCGACTTTGGTGGATATTCAAAGGGTAGATTTGAACCTAATGCAACTAGATTCGTATCATAATGGTTTTTCTCCGGCAAAGAAATTGGAAACAATCAAAGAGAATAACTTCAAATGCCAAGCTATATTTTTGGGAACAAAAAATGGATCTTACCTCGCATGTGCATTATTTTTCAGGATAGTTGTTTCATTCATCAACTCTGACGTGATTCTCAGTTTAGCCTCGAAAGCCAGATACATAAGGCAAAATACTTAATCAATAATACTTGTGTTCTCTACTTCTCTCATTCTCACTTCTGCCTCTCTTCCACCTCATTCTCGCCTTTATGAGCTCTAGAACCCTCCCTTTATTATCCTTTCTTAAACCCGAGAGAAAATCTAATAACCATATAGAGTAGCTGGCATCAAGGCAGTTGCCTATCACAAAGTCAAAAATTTAATAATAATAAACATCACAGTTTGAAAGATCAGTAACTATCATTACAATTCATTACCATAAGAGAGGTTAGATTCAAGGGATGTGTGTTCACCATGAGAAACAAACCCTATAGTTAATGAAGCTAATAATCCATTACAATTTAATAGCAGATTAGATAATCAAGCCCGTAAACAAAGACTTAAGGAGAATAGATTTATCCCTATTAATAGACTTCACAACGGGGAAAAGAAGGAATTATATGCACTGTGAAGCAACTTAAAAGAAAGGAAATGCATTAGAAAATTGTATCTTATCATACCTAATCGTTAGTAAGAAGAGCTTGACTTTTAATTAAACAGGATGCATCATCCATGCTCCAAAAAAACTCCAGCTAATACATATATTAGTTATTTTAGATAATGTTCTATAGTTGAAGGATTGCTCTATCTATGTTATTTGAGTTATAGACGTATGGTGTAGTAGTTAGAGATAATCAAATAGGACCAAAGGTTAGTATCTCAGTGACAGAGACTTTTTAGCTGAGCCTATTTCTCTTTAACCACAATACTGGATTAAAACTCTAGATAAATCTAATCAGAATCTTCCATTATTGCACTAGATCAAGTACTGCAAAATAATCATAAGACAGGTTGCATTTAGGAAAAATGATAACAAAGTCTTGAAACTTGGGCTATTAAAAGTGAGACCAATTGACAACTATTTCAAGCCTTAATAAGTGAAGATGGCTCCTTCACTAAACATCAACTGAAGCAAGAAAGAAGACTAATTCTAAAGAGTAAAAACCAATTTCAAACATAGATACTTGTACCTGTCACATGATGACCAAAAAGATAAACAACAGAGACATGCATGATTAATGCTTATATGCAGCAACAATTCTATATGGAAATACAACAGAACTACTTTATTAATTAAGTGATTATCTTGACTCATTATGTGAAGGTCTAAGTAGTTACAAAAATCGCAAAAGGATGAAGGGAAGTAAAAAGACAATGTCAAGGATTGCATTTTTAAACTACATATGGGTGGTAAAGTACCCTAAACCTTACCAAACAGGAGCCAATAATATTTTAGGCTCAGAGCTAGCTGGTATAGTTGTATTTAATGCTTAAAAGTCTTGTCAAATAACTCAAATAGGCTTTGTTTTTTTTTATAACCTCACATGTTCAGATTTCTAAAGGCAAAGAAGAAAAACCCAAGGCCAATGCCAAGGACCATTAACTATCAACAATGCAAAAGAAAGAAGAAAGATGAAATCAAATTTAGGATTCTGAATGCCTAATGCATAATATCACAACATGTAAACCAGATGAACACAGAAATCAAAATTAGAAGAAAAAGTTTCGAGGTATGGAAGTCTAATCCAAATGATTACATAGAAGAAACAACAAAACCAACTGCACTAAATTGAAACCTCAAAGGCTTATTTCGAGCAACGGCCTTAGTCTGAAATGACCATAAACCCAAACCGATATAGGCAGAAATCACAAAGAAAGATTAATAGTCAAGAAAGAGAAAGCTGGGAAGGCCTAAAAGGTTCGACAATGCTAAAGACAATTAAGTATGAGTAAATCATGAAATAAAAGAAACAGAAAAGAAAGAAAGCATACCTTGGGCTCACTTGTTTCAGGGAGGAAGATGAAGGGAAGGGGATGGAGGGGGTCTCGATAGGCACACTATAGACCTTCTAAGATTTGGTCGAATTCAAAGCTGAGCAAATCGGGTCCAAAGATTGAGAGATGAATGAATTGAAGAGGACTTTGCGAATCGGGTTAGGAAGATGGGCTGAGTCATTTGCGGAGCTGGACACGTGGTGGAAAATGACTGGACAATTTGTTGAACAGTGTTAAAATTGAGGGGAGGCGCTCCACTGTTCAATTGATTGGAGCTTATGAACAGTGGACGGCTCCATCCACAAATTAGTGATAGGTTTGATATGATAAAAAAATTGCTTCACGATCATAGTTTTTGAAATCGGATTGGATTGGCCGGTTGGACCAGCTCAATCGGGGATTGGTGGCCTATTTGGTCTAGAGGGGAAGACAAATTGCATTTTTTTAACTTGGTCAAAGTTCGATCAAGAACCGATTGGATTGTCCGATTGAACCAAATCAGACCGGTTCAAATGATGCACCAAGGGCTTATCATGGGCTTAAAGAGCACAATGGAGATCATGGAGAGGATGAGCAAGGGCTGCAAGGAAGCAAGGACAAGCTTGAACAACATGGGGGATGCACACAACTTGTTCCAAGCTCTAAGGAGATGCCAAAGATGCCATTTGATCCATTGAAGATGCCTTTAGGTCCGATGACTAGAGCAAGAGCTAAGAAGTTCAAAGATGCATTAACAAGCTTTGTTCGAACTCATCTTGAAGACTTGAAGACCATTGAAGTTCATTTGAAGAGTTTTGATGAAGATAAGGGCAAGAATATTCCCATCGATTCCAAGCTTGTTACTTTACTTGCAATCGATGGATGTGATGTGCCCAAGGCTTGTCATGGAGGGAATGAAGCACCAAGGACTTATTATGGACTTGAAGACAAGCATGAAGAGTATGGAAAGGATGATCAAGGGCTGCAAGGAAGCGTGGACAAGCTTAAAGGAGAGGATGGAATCGCAATTCACCAAGAAGATGCCATTAAGATGCCATTCGATCCATTGAAGATGCCTATTAGTCCGATGGCAAGAGCCAGAGCTAAGAGATTCAAGGATGCACTCATGGGCCTTGATCGAAGTCATCTTGATGATATGAAGACCATTCAAGTTCAATTGAAGCGCTTTGATGGTGATTTGAGCGAGAAAACACCAATCAATTACAAGTTTATCACTTTGCTTGCCATTGATTCTAGATGGCCGGATTGACATCATGGCATGAACCCATTATCATTAGTTATCTTTGTTTGGACTTAATTCTATCTTAAATTAGTTTATTTTTATGTTTGGATGTTATTTGGGTTGGGTCTTAGTTGACTAAGTCCAATCCTTAGCTATTTTTCTATTGGTTGTATTTTTTGATAGTTTCTAGAAGAATATTTTGTGTAGCCTTTATGGTTGGAGGAAAATTAGGGTTTTAGAGTAGGTTATGCGTTGGTCTTATGCCTATATAAGGCCAACAATATCATAAGTTGAGTTGATTAATAAAGTTGAGGATTATTTTCCCGAATTGATTATCTTAGCTTCATTGTTCTAATTTGAGCAAACTTAGGGTTCTTCAATCTTGTAGAGTCCTAGCAAACAATTAGGTTGTGATTGCTTAATTGTTTGTGAATCTTGTGATCTTAGGTTGCAGGTCTAATTATTCATCTAAGGCGACGAACGAAGGAGGATTTATCTAGTGAAGATTGTCGACATACAAGTCTAGGAGATTTGGTGATTCAAGTTGATCTTTAGCGGGTCTCAAAGGTAGATTTGAACCGATTTGGAACTAGATTCGTATCAATTGGTATCAGAGCATAGGTTTATCATCTTCAATCGATAAATCTATCTTTCTATTCATTATTCATCAAGTTTTCATCCATCAATTTCATCCATACACTCATCGCACCACCCTACCTTGAAAATTCAAAAAATTCAGAAACTTTGAAAAATCATAGCCGATTAATCTTACATCTATTTCCTTTGAAATTTCAGATTTATGTCCCTTATAACTAGTAGTTATATCGAAAAATATCAAAAAAATAAAAAAAATTCGACCAGAAACTTGTGATTTTTGTCCTGGGTTCGTTTGAAGTCAGAAAGCTTTGAAATTTGAGATTTAGACTTCTTTTAATGTGTTTTTTCTGGGAAAAATACTGAAAAAATCAAAAAATCTCTGGTGTTATCGATTTTCGACATTAACTAGGGTTTTAGTTTGGGAATTTTGGGAATTAGGGTTTTCATTGTGCAATTGATTCAATTTGTTGCAATTAGCCCTAACTGATTGTGTAATTGAGGGTCTAAGGCCGACGAACGAAGGAGGATTTATCTAGTGAAGATTGTCGACATACAAGTCTAGAAGATTTGGTGATTCAAGTTGATCTTTGGCGGGTCTCAAAGGTGGATTTGAACCGATTTCGAACTAGATTCGTATCAGGATGATTTATGTAGCATTGTGTAATTCGGCCATCATGGGCCTTAATTCTATCTTAGATTAGCTTATTATTATGTTTAGATGACATAGGGTTGGGTCTTGTTTGACTAAGTCCAATCCTTGTTTAGTTATGTGATCGAGCTCAAATTATGCATGTTTTTATAGCTATTTTTATATACTTTTTGCTATTTTTATATATGTTTTTACCCTATTTTGCTAGTATTTGTGCTTTTAGGTCTTGAAGACAAGAAAAGTGATAACTTATTGTTTTGCACTCTTTTTGGAGCTATTTTAATGACTTTTTAATCAACTATGGATTTAGTCATTTGGATTGAAGATTTGAGGATGCGAAGTTCGTGATTGAAGATATTTTGAAGATTTGAAGACAATTGAAGAATTAATTCAAGAAGTAAAATTGAAGATTTGGAGCTTATTTGCAAAGGATTGAAGCCAAGCCCAGAAGAAGCCCTGAAGTTGAGGATTTTTGGATTATTTATATGGGAATATACTCAGCACATATAAACCTATAATTGGAGTTAAAATCCAAATTTGTAGGCCTAATATCCAAAAAAATATACAAATTCCGCAATAATCCCGCAGATTTGCGATATAAGCCCGATTTCAGTGCAGTCTTCGTAGAAAGGCCATAACTTTCTGCTCAGATGTCCATTTTAAGCCCATGAATAGCCGTTCGAAAGCTAACTCCGAGCTCTACAACTTTCTTTGGAAGTGCAAAGCCCAGATCTGCCATCTTCAAGCCCGAATTTGATATCGAAGTTCCTGCCTGATTCCAGAAAATTCCAAAATCCTCTTTTGACTTGGATTCTACTCTAGGATGACACCTAATCCAACTTGGAGTCCAAGTTAGAGCTAAACCGTCCTACCCCTATCCTCCACTATAAATAGCCACCTCCTGTATCACAAATCACACAACTTTACACCTCACAAATTTTAGGTAATTCTCTTTTTCTACCTTTCTTTAGTTTAGGTTTTTCTCTAGTTTTAGAAGGGGGAAGTCGACACCCTCTCTAGCCATAGAGGGGTGCGACGTCCCTAGGGTTTCAAGGAGGAGAAATCGTTCCTCCTTAGCTCTGTAAGTATTCTTATGCCTCTCATGGATTTTCCTAAGTCCATGAGTAGCTAAATCCTTAATACTTCTGATACTTTGGTGAATTCAATCAATTGTTTATGGTGAGATTTCTATACTTATAATTTTGTGTTAAGTTCTTGATGATAGTAGTCAAAACCCTAAAATAATTTTATGATTCTGAATCTTATTTGAGTTATGTGGCCACTAACGATGTAAGAGGAAGATCTATGGCTAGATCAAGCTTAGAATTAACCACTCAAGTTTGATTGTGTGTAGCAAATTAGGTTTGTTTAATCGCTGCTTAATGGGTATTTGTCTATCGGAGGGCGAGAAATTTCTCTTCGTATGGTTCTACTTTGTAGGCATGTGTGTAAAATTAATTAATCTTAATGCTTTGTTCTTAAGTGATCTTTAAGTCCTAAGAAAGTAATCGATTGCTGAAGGAATAAAAGGGATAACTACAGCTTTAATCGGCCTCTTATCTAAAATACATGTTGGGAAACCTATATCAGTTGTCAGTCAAGAATAAGATGCTTAATTCACCTTTTAAGTCAATGATCCATAGTTAATTTGATTGAATCATACCATAAGAGAAGAAGTATGCTTTATAATTATTGTTTGCTTTATTAATTTGCTTTAGATTTAGATATGGATTTAAGTTGCTTTGCTTTGATTTTTAGTTTAATTGTTTTCTTTATAATTGATATAATAAGATCCCCTGTTTTCTACTTGATTTTTGGAAAAGATTTTTCTTTATTCTCTATCATTCATCACATAACCCTTCTCTGTGGGATTCGACCCCTACTTGCCCTAGCTATTATAGTTAGTTTATTGTGGGGATTATTTTTATGGTCATTGACGACACGATCATAAATTTTGGCGTCGTTGCCGGGGAAGGGAATTGAATTGAGAGGAAGTGAAGAGAGATTAGATCCAAGAATTAGTTTTTGTTTTTTTCGTTTTTTCTAAAAAAAAAAGTTTTCCTTTTTCCGATTTTTCTAAAATATTTGCGATATAAAAAAAATTAGGTTTCCGATTTTTGAAAAAAAAATTATTAATTTTTCTTTTCCGTTTTACCTTTTTAAAATAAAAAAATATTTTTATTTTATGTTTCTGCTTTTTATTTTATTTAAGAACTGTTACTGCAAATTTTTCTTTTTAGTTTTGTTTGAATTTTCTAGGAAGTTGCATGCCAAAGACTTAAAGTAGTAGTATTGAAGGTTTAGAATTCAATTCTGAGCCTGAAAGAACACTATTTCAGAAGAAGAAGAAGACACAAAGCCGATTACAAGAAGAGGAGTCATCCAATTCAAGTTCGCAACCAAGTTCTCCTAGATCTGCTGTTTCAACATCGTCAAAAGACATGGCTGAAGAAGAACAACCCAAAACTCTGAGAGAGCTAGCTGCACCAAACGTTAATGCCAAACGCTTAGCCATTCGTTACCCAGATACAACTGAAAACTTTGAGATTAAATTTGGATTTATTCAGATTTTACCCAAATTTCACGGTTTGCCTGGAGAAGATCCTCACCGACATCTAACTGATTTCCAGATTGCCTGTGCATCTACAAGTATTCAAGGTATTCCTGAAGATCAATTCATGTTAATAACCTTTCCGTTCACTCTTATGGACCGAGCAAAAGATTGGTTGTACCTACTACCCACTGGTTCAATCACATCTTGGACGAGCCTTAAGAAGTTGTTCTTGGAAAAGTACTTTCCTGCACATAAAGCATCAAGTATAAGGAAGGAGATTTGTGGAATTAAGCAACGCCATGGAGAAACAATGCATGAGTATTGGGAGCGTTTCAAAACACTTTGTGCGAGCTGCCCCGATCATCAAATCAATGAAAGGTTTCTGATCCAGTACTTCTACGAAGGATTACTACCGTTTGACAGATCTTCCAGCGATTCTGCAAGTGGAGGAGCTTTCATAGACAAAACTCCTGCCGAAGCTTGGACTTTAGTGGAAAATATGGCTACAAACACTCAACAATTTGGATCTCGAGAAGACTATTCAAGAGAAGGCCCTACAAGAAGAATCAATGAAGTTTCTAGCTATTCCACCTCATTGGAGCAACAACTTCAAGAAACGAATCAGCAAATCGCTTTGCTCACTAATTTGTTCCATGTGAATTTTTCAAGTGTGCCTAGGGTTTGTGCTACTTTGGAAGACAACAAGCAAGGAGTCAATGTCGTGGGATTACAAGGAGCTTATCAAAGGAAGCCTGAACCTTATTGGAGACATGAACAACCGAGTCAACAATATGGGAATCAAGGTAATTTTCAAGGAAGGCCAATGAATTTTCAAAGACCTAATTTTCAATCTTCACAAGCTATCGAGTTACAACAAATCAAAGAAGCTATGGAGATGATGAGAAAACAAAATTAGCCAATTAGCAAGTGATTTGAGTGATCTCAAGACACAAGGTCAACAAAGGATTCCATCACAACCAAAGGTACCTCCTAGAGAGAATGTTAGTGCAATTTCTTTAAGGAGTGGAAAAGAGTTGAAAGACCCTTATCCAAACCATGCCGCACATCAACAAGCTAAAGGAGAGCCGAGCTACACCAAAGAAGATTTACAAGTCCCTGCCGAAATCAAGATTGAAGATGAACCCAACAACAAAGGAGCTGGGCCGATTGAAGATTCCAACAAAGAAGATGCCGCAACTCAACCCAAAGGAAAAGGTGTGTGCGATTCCAACAAGTCTAAAACCGATTCCAACCTAATTCCTTTTCAATCAGGATTGAAGAAGTCAAAGAAACAAGATGATGATCAAGATATTTTGGATATATTTCGAAAAGTTAAGGTCAACATCCCATTTCTTGATGCCATTCAACAGATTCCGAATTATGCAAAGTTCCTCAAGCAACTTTGTACCAACAAGAAAAGATTACAAGGTAAGGTAAGCGCTGGAGCTAATGTCTCTGCTGTGCTTCAAAAGAGTTTACCTCCTAAGTGCAAAGATCCAGGTACGTTTTCTATTACTTGTTCTATTGGAAGAAGTATTATAGAGAATGCTATGCTTGATCTAGGTGCTTCTTTAAGCGTGATGCCTTATTCTTTCTACAAATCTTTAAATCTTGGTTCTTTGAAGAATACTGATGTTATTCTGCAATTAGCTGACGGATCTTTAGTTTATCCCAAAGGTGTTTTAGAGAATCTCTTAATTAGGTTGAGCATTTGATTTTTCCTATCGATATATTCATCATGGATATGGAGTATTCGAAAGATCAATGTCCTCTTTTATTAGGAAGACCTTTCCTCAAGACTTCTCATACCAAGATTGATGTATTCAATGGTTCATTGACCATGGAATTTGGTGGTGAAGTCATCCACCCTAGAATTTCATCTCAAGTGCCTTTGAAATCTAACAATTTTCTTTATGTTATAAGTTCTAAGTTTGTTAAGAAAGGAGTTATTGAAGATTCCTCACCAATATCGCCAGCATTGGAAGCTTTGTCTAAAGCAATTGAGCCCCCTAGCTTTAGAGAGAAGAAAGATCGAGCGAAAGAAGCCAAGAAGGAGCCAGAAGTCAACAACAAAGAAGTTTCACCGCCCCTGAAGATCAACCGACCAAGCAATTCAACTAAGAAGCGAGATATAGATCTTAAACATCGAACTAAAGTTGGAAGCATTCTTCAACGTAAATTGGAGAATTTTCCCCAATTTTGGTCAAGGTTTAAGAAGCTATGTGCTGCTCACCTTCATCATGGTTATGATCAAAGAAGATTGGTTCAAATCTTCTACCAAGGATTAAGAGCTTCTGATCGATTGGTTGTCGACACTCTTATCTATATTCCCCTGTTCGATCGACATATATGAGGTATTGGAGAATTTTGCCTAAATGATAACCAATATACCGAAGGAAGCTGCTCAAGGACTTAGCCCGACTAAGCCCGTGCCACACAAGCCATCTTGCCCGGCCATGGCCCGGCCATCAACATCACATGGCCGTCCAACACCGGCCAAGACAGTTCAAGCCGTTGTCGCGCCTAGCCCGGCCACAGCCCGGCCAGCCGAGCCTCGCATCCGGACGACACCAACCCATGCCCGGATGAGCCAGGTCCTTGCCGTGCCACCTGCCCGGCCTAGCCATGCCATAGCCGCACCACCCATGTCGCATGCCCGGTTAATGCCGCACAGCCGCCCAAGCTTAGCCCGGCCTTGTCCGCATCAGTCCGCGCCATCAGCACTCCGCAGCCGGCCATGCAAGCTTCCAACCAAGCCATCACCGTGCCATGCCCGGCCTTGTCCGCGCACCATGCCCGGCCATGCCCGGCT
The DNA here is from genome assembly GCA_001974805.1 of Corchorus capsularis. Lineage (NCBI taxonomy): Eukaryota > Viridiplantae > Streptophyta > Magnoliopsida > Malvales > Malvaceae > Corchorus > Corchorus capsularis. Next base: position 17,932 of record AWWV01008814.1, read on the forward strand.
AATGCCATGCCATCCGCGCACCTCACCGAGCCACCACAAGTCATTACCATGCCATCGCCAAATCGTGCTGCTTTGATTCTTCCAAGTCTTGATAAAATTGAACTTGAAACTATCAAAATCATTGAAGAAAGTAGAGTTATCGAATACCTGTTGATGGATTACACCCAGAATTCTTTCACCCTTGAAGAATAATCTTCTTTAAGGCAGTCTAGCCAAAGACCTTAAAGAAAGGCGCTTATTGGGAGGCAACCCAATAATATTTTTACTAACCCATAATTTTTCTTTGTTTTATTTTTTTTTAAGGATTTTCCATACCAAAGGAGACAAAAGAAGCTTTTCACCGATATGAAGAAATCGAATGGAGCTTATGCTTGGATTAAACCCCTACTTTAACTCCATTTAATTTTTTTTTTGCAATAATTTGATTGATTTTTCTTTGATATGCGATTCATATAGATATAGATATAGGTTATATATGTTATATAGGTTTTAAAGATGCATATTTATTTTTGCTTTGATTTTCCACACTTGTTCATACATTGAGGACAATGTATCTATTAAGTGTGGGGGAGAGAGTCTAACATAGAAATAATAAACAATAGAATCATGTCACAAATTCATGAAAATTTTTCGAAAATTTTGATTTTATGCGTGTATTGAGTTATTGATTTGATTATGATAGATGATTACTTAGAATTTTTAAGAATGTTTGATTTATTGATTTATTTATAGTATGATATCTTATTTCTTAGATTAGGTATAATTGAAGTCTGTGATAATTGCTTACCATAGATTATTTCTATGATTGCCTATTTCTAGAACTTGTGTTTAATTTTTATGATACTACACTTATGAGAGTATTTTATGAATATGTCAAAAATAAGTGTGGGGGACAATCTATATTAGAAGGGTAGTTAAAAAAATCTTTTTCATATAAAAAAAGAGTGTTTTTCATGCAAGAGGAGTAGAGATATCTTTTGCCTAAAAATTAAAATAAAAAATCCATTGTTGTCACTCTTCTCTTTAAACAAAAGGAGTTAGTAACCCTTGGGAAGAGGATAAGAGGCATGGATCGGCAGAAGTATTGTCCCTTTAGAGTGCTAGTAGCCTCACAAAAATAAAATAAAGGGCGTTAGTAACCCTTAAGCATGAACACTTTGAGGTTAGTAACCTCACTTTTCTAAAAAATTACCCTTTGAAAAACTATTATAACCCATGCGAAATTCTTGATTTGTATTCATGATATGCAATTGTTTGAGTGGTGGAGATAAAGATGAAGGCATAAGCTTATAGGAAGAAGTAGTTATAGTTGTGATAAATGATAAGTGATTAGAGCTATTTTGATTATGGTTACTTAAGAATAAGGATGCTTGCTATATCTTGATCTAATGAATTGGATACTCTTAATATTCTTTGTTTTTCTGATTTCATAATTGAATTGATCCTTGATATATGTATGTGATTCAAAGTTTTTCAAAAGATTTGAACAAGACTCACTATCTTAAATCTTAATTTTAATTTGTCTACACTAGTTTGTTAGGGACTAGCAAAGGTTTAGTGTGGGGGAAATTATGATCGAGATCAAATTATGCATGTTTTTATAGCTATTTCTATATACTTTTTGCTATTTTTATATATGTTTTTACCCTATTTTGCTAGTATTTGTGTTTTTAGGTCCTGAAGACAAGAAAAGTGAAAACTTATTGTTTTTCACTCTTTTTGGAGCTATTTTAGTGACTTTTTAATCAACTATGGATTTAGTCATTTGGATTGAAGATTTGAAGATGCGAAGTTCGTGATTGAAGATATTTTGAAGATTTGAAGACAATTGAAGAATTAATTCAAGAAGTAAAATTGAAGATTTGGAGCTTATTTGCAAAGGATTGAAGCCAAGCCCAGAAGAAGCCCTGAAGTTGAGGATTTTTGGATTATTTATATGGGAATATACTCAGCCCATATAAACCTATAATTGGAGTTAAAATCCCAATTTATAGGCCTCATATCAAAAAGAATATCCAAATCCCGCAATAATCCCGCAGATTTGCAACATAAGATCGGTTTCAGCGCAGTCTTCGTAGAAAGGCCATAACGTTCTTCTCAGATGTCCGTTTTAAGCCCATGAGTAGCCGTTGGAAAGCTAACTCCGAGCTCTAACACTTTCTTTTGAAGTGCAGAGCCCAGATCTGCCATCTTCAAGCCCGAATTTGACGTCGAAGTTCCTTCCAGATTCCAGAAAATTCCAGAATCCTCTTTTGACTTGGATTCTACTCTAGGATGACACCTAATCCAACTTGGAGTCCAAGTTAGAGCTAAACCGTCCTACCCCTATCCTCCACTATAAATAGCCACCTCCTGTATCATAAATCACACAACTTTACACCTCACAAATTTTAGATAATTCTCTTTTTCTACCTTTCTTTAGTTTAGGTTTTTCTCTAGTTTTAGAAGGGGGAAGTCGACACCCTCTCTAGCCATAGAGGGGTGCGACGTCCCTAGGGTTTCAAGGAGGAGAAATCGTTCCTCCTTAGCTCTGTAAGTATTCTTATGCCTCTCATGGATTTTCCTAAGTCCATGAGTAGCTAAATCCTTAATACTTATGATCCTTTGGTGAATTCAATCAATTGTTTATGGTGAGATTTCTATACTTAAATTTTGTGTTAAGTTTTTGATGATAGTAGTCAAAACCCTAAAATAATTTTATGATTCTGAATCTTATTTGAGTTATGTGGCCACTAACAATGTAAGAGGAAGATCTATGGCTAGATCAAGCTTAGAATTAACCACTCAAGTTTGATTGTGTGTAGCAAATTAGGTTTGTTTAATCGCTGCTTAATGGGTATTTCTCTATCGGAGGGCGAGAAATTTTTCTTCGTATGGTTCTACTTTGTAGGCATGTGTGTAAAATTAATTAATCTTAATGCTTTGTTCTTAAGTGATCTTTAATATCTAAGAAAGTAATCAATTGCTGAAGGAATAAAAGGGATAACTGCAGCTTTAATCGGCCTCTTATCTAAAATATATGTTGGGAAACCTATATCAGTTGTCAGTCAAGAATAAGATGCTTAATTCACCTTTTAAGTCAATGATCCATAGTTAATTTGATTGAATCGTACCATCGGAGAAGAAGTATGCTTTATAATTATTGTTTGCTTTATTAATTTGGTTTAGATTTAGATCTAGATTTAATTTGCTTTGATTTTTAGTTTAATTGTTTTCTTTATAATTGATAAAATAAGATCCCCTGTTTTCTTCTTCATTTTTGGAAAAGATTTTTCTTTATTCTATCGTTCATCACATAACCCTTCTCTGTGGGATTCGACCCCTACTTGCCCTAGCTATTATAGTTAGTTTATTGTGGGGATTATTTTTATGGTCATGGACGACACGATCATTATGCTTTGTTATTTACTTTTCCTAGTTGGACAAGGATTACGCTCTTTCCTTGTTCTTTCCTTTGTGTAAACCCTTTTAGGATTAGGATGAGGGGCGTCCCTTATGCCTATATAAAGGGACCAACACCCTCTTGTAAACACAAGTTAAGTTTTCAATAAAGATTTTGAGGTTTATTCACCAAATTGATTATCTTAGCTTCATTGTTCTAGTTTGAGCATACTTATGTAGAGCCCTAGCAAACAATTAGGTAGTGATTACTTGGTTGTTTGTGAATCTTGTGATCTTAAATTAACAATTGCAGGTCTAATTGAAGACTTAGGGCTGACGAAAGAGGAGGAATAGCCTTGTGAAGGTCATCGACATACACATCTAGAAGTTGAAGAAGTTCAAGTCGATCTTGAAAGATTTTCAAGGATAGGTTTGAATCTAAAACCCCTAGATTCGTATCAATTGGTAATCAGAGCATAGGTTGTCATCTTCAATCGGTAAATCTATCCTTCTATTCATCATTCATCAAGCTTTTCATGCATCACATCCATCTAGTTGAAAATTTAAAAAAAATCAGAAACTTTGGAATTTTATTGTGGATTCATCTTAACCCCGTTTGACTTGAAATTTCAGATTTGGAGTCCTCATAACTTGTAGTTCAATCGAAAAATATCAGAAAAATAAAAAAATTCGACCAAAAACTTGTGAATTGTGTTCTGGGTTTGTTTGAAGTTAGAAAGCTTTGAAATTTGAGATTTAGAGTTCTTTTAGTGTGATCTTTCTGGGAAAAATATTGAAAAAAATCAAAAAAATCTGTGTTGTTATCGCAATTTTTCAGAATTAGGGTTCTTATCCAGGTTATTTGGGGATTAGGATTTTGTTTTGTACAATTGATTCAATTGGTTACAATTAACCCTAATTGATTGTTTGTTTGAAGTTCTTGGGTTGCTTTTGCTGTAATTAAAGTTTCAATTTGAAGAATTTCAGGCCCTATTGGATACAAGTGGTACAAAATTAGATCTAAATGGTACTAGGGTTCTTGATTAATTAATTTGGTTGATTTGTGTTTTGTGCTTGTTTGATTGGATTTTTGCAGCAAGCTTGGGGCGACATAAGGAGGCTACAATTGTGGTTTGAATTGGATTATAGATCACTTTAATTTGATTCACATAAGTTGTTTCTAATTGTTTGTTCCTCAAATAGGTCACGAGAAGAAAGAAGTACTCTTACAAGTTGCTCTTATTAGGCCTATTGAAGCTAGTAAAAGGCATAATCTTGTGAGATCATCAAGAGAGTAGGGGACAGCCAATCCATAGGTTGAGTGCAAACAAGAGAGCACAACAAGGTATATACACACACACTTGTTAGGAATTTTTGCTACTAACCTTTTTCTTTGTGTAAGTACAATGGAAGGTCAACAAGGAGAACAAAATCAAGAAGTAAACACGGCTGCCATGTTACAAACAATAATTCAGCAACTTGGCACCGTGTCTACTAGATTGGAGGCTCTAGAAACTAGAAATCAACAAGTTCAACCTCCACAACAAAGAGCTAATGCCGCACAAAACAATGAGCAAGGAGAACAACTACAAGTTCAAAGGCAAGTTGCTAGAATGAATCCAATGGAGAGATTGAGGCAACAAGAACTTGGAGGCCAAGCTCACAATGAGAACTTGTGGCCTAGAAGAGGGGTTGAAAGAGATGAGCCTAAAGACAACATCAAGTACAAGATTCCAAAGTTCAATGGAAGAGGGACCCCTGCGGATTACTTGGAGTGGGAATCCAAATTGGACATGTGCTTTGATTATCATCCCTTTGCCGAGCCTAAGAAGGTACAAATTGCTATCCTTGAGTTTGTTGAGAATGCTTTAAATTGGTGGAATCAATTAGTGCAATCAAGGAGGAGAAATTTGGAGCGGCCTATTGATACTTGGGTTGAGTTGAAGAGTGTCATGAGAAAGAGATTTGTGCCATGCTTTTACATCAATTCCCTTTATCAAAGCTTGCAATCTTTGAGGCAAGGATCAATGAGTGTTGATGAGTACTTCTCGGAGATGATGTTGTTGATGTTTAGGGCTGAAATAAAGAAGCTCCACAGGCTAAAATGGCTAGGTTTCTTGCGGGCTTAAATAGAGAAATTCGTGACATAGTAGAGATGCAACAACACTATGATGTGGAGGAGATGTTGCAACATGCTTTGAAAGCCAAGGGGCAAGTGAAAAGAGGAGTTTCGGCCAAGAAGTGTTTTTTTTTCATCATCTAGCTCATGGAAAACTTCTTTCAAGAAAGATGAGAAAACACCCATTAAGGAGAAGGAGGTGGCGCAACAAAAGTTTGTAAGTCCTAAATCCGATTCAAAATATCACATTAAGTGTTTCAAGTGTCAAGGTTATGGTCATTATGCTAAAGATTGTGTTAACAAGAAGGTGATGTATTTTAATGATCATGGTGAACTTATGAGTGAAGATGAAGAATTTCACTTAGGATCAAGTGGCGATGGAGATGATGAGTGGGAAGGTGAGATTGCACATGATGAGGATGATGATGATGGTGAAGTACTTCCACTTAAGAGCTTAGTTGCTAGGAGAACTTTGAGTGCATATGTTAAAGGAGATGTGCAAAATCAAAGGGAGAATTTGTTCCATACAAGGATGCATGCGTGTGGAAAACCTACTAGTGTGATAATTGATGGTGGAAGTTGTACAAACATAGCTAGTGTGTATTTGGTGAAGGAGTTGCAATTGCCCACTACAAAACACCCTAAACCTTATAGTTTCTCTTTCTTTGGGCAGATACAAAGAGGACGTGCTATGTGATGTTTTACCAATGCAAGCATGCCATGTACTACTTGGTCGACCATGGCAATTTAACAACAAGGTGCATCATGATTGTGAAACTAATAAGTACTCTTTTATGTGTGGTAAGTATTCCATTACTTTGGTTCCTTTATCACCTCAAGAAGCTTTAAAAGATCAATTGAAAGTGAGGGATGAATTTGCTAGAATGGAATCTGAATTTAGGGCTAAAGAAAGGGCAAAGCATGCTAGTTCTAGTGTGAATTGCGTTGAAAACAAATCTGTTTTGGTTGATAAGAATGTTAGCTCTAAGAAAGTTATTAAAGAGTGTATGTTAGCTACTAAGAGTGAGATTAAGAATGCTTTGAATGATAATTTTGTTTTAATCTTGCTTTTGCTTAAAAATACACTTGTGACTACTAACAACTTGGATGGAGAACTTCCAAGCAACATTGTTTCTCTTTTGAGTGATTATGCAGATGTGTTTCCTGAGGAAATTCCTAGTGGTTTACCTCCACTTATAGGGATTGAACATCAAATTGACTTCATCCCTGGGGCGCAAATTCCAAATAAGCCAGCTTATAGGATAAATCCTTATGAAACAAAGGAGTTGGAGAAGCAAGTTGGTGAGTTGCTTCAAAAGGGGTTTGTGCGCGAGAGTCTTTCTCCATGTGTAGTTCCTGTTTTGCTTGTTCCTAAGATGGATGGAACTTGGAGAATGTGTGTTGATTGTATGGCAACAAACAACATAACAGTTAAGTATCGTCACCCTATTCCTAGATTAGATGATATGCTTGATGAATTGCATGGTTCTTGTTTATTTTCTAAGATTGATCTTAAGAGTGGGTACCATCAAATTCGCACGAAAGAGGGTGATGAATGGAAAACTACCTTTAAAACTAAATTAGGATTGTATGAATGGTTAGTTATGCCTTTTGGATTGACTAATGCACCTAGTACTTTCATGAGGCTAATGAATCATGTTTTGAGAGCTTTTATTGGCAAGTTTGTTGTTTTTTATTTTGATGATATACTTGTGTATAGCCGCAACTTAGAGGATCATATTGAGCATTTGAGATGTGTGTTAGATGTGCTTAGGGTTGAAAAGTTGTATGATAACCTTAAGAAGTGCACCTTTTGCACAAACAAGCTTGTTTTCCTTGGTTTTGTGGTCTCTGCGCAGGGTATAGAAGTTGATGAGGAGAAGATCAAAGCCATCAAAGATTGGCCAACACCCACCAACGTTGGTCAAGTTAGATCATTCCATGGCTTAGCAGGATTCTATAGGAGGTTTGTTAAGTGCTTTAGCACCTTGGCAGCACTTATAACAAGTGTGATGAAGAAGAATGCACCATTCAAGTGGGGTAGAGAACAACAAGAAGCATTTGAGACTTTGAAGGAAAAACTTACTAATGCTCATTTGCTTGTTTTGCCTAACTTTAACAATACTTTTGAGATTGAATGTGATGCATCAGGTGTAGGAATTGGAGCTGTTCTAATGCAAGGTGGGAAACCCGTAGCCTATTTTAGTGAAAAATTGAATGGGGTTGCATTGAACTATCCAACCTATGACAAGGAATTGTATGCTCTTGTGAGAGCATTACAAATATGGCAACATTATCTTTTGCCTAAAGATTTTGTGATTCACACCGATCATGAAAGCTTGAAGTACTTGAAGTGCCAGCAAAAGTTGAATAAGAGACATGTTAAGTGGATTGAGTTCATTGAGTCTTTTTCTTATGTGGTACGATATAAGCAAGGTAAGGAGAATGTTGTAGTCGACGCTTTATGAAGGAGTGATGCAGATTTGAGGACAAATCCTTTTCAAGGGATAGGGGATGATGCGCCAAGGGCTTATCATGGTCTTGAAGAGCACAATGGAAATAAGGAACACAATACTAAGCCTAATGCTCATCGATGGATAATAAGGAACACATCATGGAATCGTTTGGAATATTCCTTGGTATGTGATCTTCAAATCGGCCTAATGAGTCTTCAATGGTCTTCAATTCTTCAAGATGAGATCTTATAAAACCCACTAAAGCTTCCTTAAACCTTTTAGCCCGAGCCCTTGTTATTGGACCCAACGGCATAGATAAAGGATCATGTGGCCGGTTGTGGCCGGGCATGGCCGAGTCATGTGGCCGGTTGTGGCCGGGCATGGCCATGTCGCGTGGCCGGTGATGGCCGGGTATCTCCAAGTCGCATGGCCGGTGTTGCGCGGGCATCTCCAAGTCGCGTGGCCGGTCACAAGTGCTTCCATCTCCATGCTCCTCCAAGCTAGCATCGATGACATCTCCATGATCTTCATTGGCTCCAATGTGTTCTTCTAAACCATGATAAGCCCTTGGCGCATCATCCCCTATCCCTTGAAAAGGATTTGTCCTCAAATCTGCATCACTATCAAACAAGGATAAGTCTGAAACATTAAAAGTAGCACTTACATTGCCATATTCACTAGGAAGATCTAGCTTGTAGGCGTTGTGGTTGATCCTCTCCAAGACTTGGAATGGACCATCTCCACGAGGTAAGAGCTTAGACTTTCACTTTTCAGGGAACCTCTCCTTCCTTAGATGCAATCAAACCCAATCCCCGGGTTCAAAGATGACTTCCTTGCGCCCTTTGTTAGCATTCTTCATGTAGTGTTGTGTTTTCTTCTCAATTTTTGCATGAACCCTTGCATGAAGCTCTCTAACATAATCGGCCTTCCTTTGTCCATCCATGTCGACTTGCACACTCACAGGTAAACTCAACAAATCCAATGGGGTTAAAGGATTAAAGCCATACACAGTTTCCAAAGGTGAATATCCAATGGTGCTATGTATGCTTCTATTATATGCAAATTCGACATGAGGTAGACAATCCTCCCAAGTTCTTAAGTTCTTTTTAATTAAAGCCCTAAGCCAAGTAGACAAAGTCCTATTAACTACCTCAGTTTGACCATCGGTTTGTGGATGACAAGTAGTAGAAAATAACAACTTAGTACCTAACTTAGCCTATAAAGTTCTCCAAAAGTGACTTAAGAAATTAGCATCTCTATCACTTACAATCATTCTAAGCATTCCATGTAGTCTAACAATTTCTTTAAAGACCAAATTAGCTACATTAATGGCATCATTCGTTTTAGTACATGCAATAAAGTGAGCCATCTTAGAAAACCTATCAACAACCACAAAGATAGAATCTTTACCTCTCCTAGAACGAGGTAAACCTAACACAAAATCCATGCTAATATGAGTCCATCGTTCATGAGGAATAGGCAAGAGAGTATACAATCCATGCGGTTTAGAAGTAGATTTAGCTTGCAAACAAACAATGCAACTAGCAACATACTTCCCTACATCATGTCGCATCTTAGGCCAAAAGAAGTGTTCATGCAATATGTCATATGTTCTATCAACTCCAAAGTGACCCATTAAACCCCCTTCATGCGATTCCCTCAATAGTAAGATGCACAAAGAACAAGAAGGTACACACATTCTAGATTCCTTAAACAAAAATCCATCATGCTTATAATACTTTCCAAATCCAGAATTTTCACATGCTTTAAATATTTCACCAAAATAAACATCACTAACATATAATTCCTTAATATACTAAAACCCAAGAAACATAGAATCAAGCATGGAAAGTAAGACATACCTCCTTGATAAAGCATCGGCTACCACATTCTCCTTACCTTGTTTGTATCACACAACATAAGGAAAAGACTCTATGAATTCGCTCCACTAAGCATGTCTTTTATTCAACTTTTGTTGGCCTCTTAAATACTTTAAGCTCTCATGATCCGTATGAATCACAAATTCCTTAGGCCAAAGGTAGTGTTGCCAAGTTTGCAACGCCCTCACAAGAGCATACAACTCTTTATCATAGGTTGGATAATTCAATGCAGCCCCATTCAATTTCTCACTAAAACATGCGACGGGCTTCCCACCTTGCATTAAAACAGCTCCATTTCCAACCCCTGATGCATCACATTCAATCTCAAAAGTATTGTTAAAGTTAGGTAAAACAAGCAAAGGAGCATTAGTTAGTTTATCGTTCAACGTCTCAAATGCTTCTTGTTGTTCATCTCCCCACTTGAATGGTGCATTCTTCTTCATAACACTTGTAATAGGGGCGGCTAAGGTGCTAAAGTCCTTAACAAACCTCCTATAGAATCCGGCTAGTCCATGAAAAGATCTCACTTGTCCAACGTTGGTGGGTGTTGGCCAATCTTTGATTGCCTTGATCTTTTCCTCATCAACCTCTATACCTTGCGATGAAACCACAAAAGCAAGAAAAACAAGCTTGTTTGTGCAAAAGGTGCACTTCTTAAGGTTAGCATACAATTTATCAACCCTAAGTACATCTAACACACATTTTAGATGCCTAACATGCTCATCTAGGTTTCGGCTATACACAAGTATATCATCAAAATAAACAACAACAAACTTGCCAATAAAAGCTCTTAAAACATGATTCATTAATCGCATGAATGTACTAGGTGCATTAGTCAATCCAAAAGGCATAACTAACCATTCATCCAACCCTAATTTAGTTTTAAAGGCAGTTTTCCATTCATCACTCTCTTTCATGCGAATTTGATGATAGCCACTCTTAAGATCAATCTTAGAAAATAGACAAGCACCATGCAATTCATCAAGCATATCATCTAATCTAGGAATAGGGTGACGATACTTTATCGTGATGTTGTTTATTGCCCTACAATCAACACACATTCTCCAAGTCCCATCTTTCTTAGGAACAAGCAACACAGGAACGGCACATGGAGAAAGGCTTTCACGCACAAAACCTTTTTGAAGTAGCTCACCAACTTGTTTCTCCAATTCCTTTGTTTCTTCAGGATTTGTCCTAGAAGCTGGCTTATTTGGAATTTGCGCCGCAGGGATGAAGTCAATTTGACGTTCAATCCCCCTAATTGGTGGTAACCACTAGGAATCTCCTCAGGAAACACATCTACATAATCACTCAAAAGAGAAAACAATGTTGCTTGGGAGATCGCTTTCCAAGTGGTTAGTGCTCACAAGTGTATATTTAACCAAAAGCAAGATCAAAACAGAATTATCATTCAAAGCTTCTTTAATCTCACTTTTAGTAGCTAACATACACTCCTTATCAACCTTTTTAGAACTAACATACTTAACTATATCGCAATTCTTATCTAAATTAGCATGATTAGTCTTTTCATTAGCCCTAAATTCCGAATCTAGCTTAGCAAAATCCTCTTTCAATTTCAATTGATCTTTTAAAGCTTCTTGAGGTGACAACGGAATAAAAGTAAAGGGCTTCTTACCACACATAAGAGTATATTGGTTCGTCTCACCATCATGTTGAACTTTGTTGTCATATTGCCATGGTCGTCCAAGTATTACATAGCATGCTTGCATGGGTAAGATATCGCACAATACATCTCCTTTGTACCTGCCCAAACAAAGAGAAACTAAAACTTGTTTGTTAACCCTAATTTCCTCCTTATCGTTGATCCAACCCAAACTATAAGGTTTAGGGTGTTTTGTAATGGGTAATTGCATCTCCTTTACCAAGTAAACACTAGCTATGTTTGTACAACTCCCACCATCAATGATCACACTACTAGGCTTCCCATTCGCATACATCCTAGTATGAAACAAGTTCTCCCTTTGATTGTTCACATCATCTTTCACATAAGCACTCAAAGTTCTCCTAGCAACCAAACTCTTAAGTGCAAAACCGTCACCATCATCACTATCATCATGTGCATCTCCTTCATCATCTCCATCACCACTAGATCCTAGAGTAATCTCTTCATCTTCACTTTCGATTTCTCCTTGTTCATTCACGAACAACACTTTCTTGTTAACACAATCTTTAGCATAGTGTCCAAAGCCTTGACACTTGAAACACTTGACATGATTCTTTGAAGATGAACTCGATGAAGACTTAGAATCGGATTTAGGGTAGTACCCTTTTGCGCCAAAAACTCCTTTTCTTTGGTCGATTTATCATCCTTCTTGATTGGAGTCTTCCATGAGCTTAATGATGATGCAAAGCTCTTCTTATTCCTCTTTACTTGGCTCTCGGCCTTCAAAGCATGTTGAAGCAATTCCTCAACATCATAGTGTTGTTGCATCTCCACAATATCATGAATTTCTCTATTCAACCCGACCATAAATCTAGCTATAGTAGCTTGTGGAGCTTCATCAACCTCGGCCCTTGACATTAACAACATCATCTCGGAGTAGTATTCATCAACACTCCTAGTTCCTTGCCTCAAAGCTTGCAATTCTTGATAGAGACCATTAGTGTAAAAGCTTGGAACAAACCTCTTCCTCATATAACTCTTTAGACCTAACCAAGTATTGATCGGCCTTTCCAAGTTTCTTCTTCTTGTTTGCACCAATTGATTCCACCAATTTAAAGCATTCTCCGTGAATTCAAGAGTAGCAATTTGCACCTTCTTTGGCTCGGCATGAGGATAGTAATCAAAATACATATCCAATTTCGACTCCCACTCCAAGTAATCGGATGGAGACCCTCTCCCATTGAATTTAGGGATTTTGTATTTGATGTTGTCCTTAGGCTCCTCTCTTTCAATTCCTCTCCTAGGCCGCATGTTTTCATTGTGAGCTTGCCCACCAAGTTCTTGTTGCCTTAGTCTCTCCATGGGATCGATTCTAGCAATTTGCCTCGGTGGTGGAGGATGAACCTCTTCATTGTTGCGTGCGACATTAGTTCTTTGAGGTGGTTGAGCTTGTTGATTTTGGCCATCTTTTACTTGTTGAACATCTTCGGCCATAGCATCGAATTTAGTATCCAAATTGTCCAAACGTTGCATTAGGGTTTGCAACAAAGTAGCCAAGTTGGCTTGATCTTGTTCTCCTTCCATAATACCTACAAAAAGAACAAAGATTAGTAGTAAAAATCCTCACAAGTGTGTGTGTTATTATACCTTCGACTTGTGCTCCCGTATTTGTACTCAAGTCCTATGGATTGGCGGTCCACTACTCTCTTAATGATCTCACAAGATTATGCCTCTTTCTAGCTTGCAATAGGCCTAGTAAGAGCAACTCCTAGAGCACTCCTTTCTTCTCGTGACCTACTTGAGGAACAAACAATTCGTAGCAAAATTGTTGTGATTCAAAGGTAAGTGATCTTAAACCAAGGGCTGCAAGGAAGCAAGGACAAGCTTGAACAACATTGATACGAATCTAGTTGTAACTCGGACCAAATCCACCTTAGAGACCCGCCTAAGATCAACTTGAATCACCAAACTTCTAGATGTGTATGTCGACAATCTTCACTTGATAAATCTTCCTTCGTTCGTCGGCCTTAGACCCCCAAGTCGACCTGCACTTGAACACCTAAGATCACAAGATTCACAAACAATTAAGCAATCACAACCTAATTGTTTGCTAGGACTCTAAAAGATTGAAGAACCCTAAGTTTGCTCAAACTAAAACAAAGAAGCCAAATAATCGATATGGGTGTGTAAACCTCTCAACTTTATTGATAACTTGACTTATGTTTACAAGAGATAGAAGAGCCCTTATTTAGGGGACGGGTTGGCGCATAACCTACTCCAAACCATCTCCTAATCCTATAAGGGGCGGCATAAACATAAAGGAAGGAACAAGGAAATAGCCTACTCCTTGTCCTACTAGGAAAAGTAAATACATGACTTAATTAAGCAAGGATTGGACTTAGTTAAACAAGGCCCAACCCAATGTCTTCTAAACTAAATAAATTTTAATCTAAGATAGAATAAAGGCCCAATGGCTGAATTACACAATACTAAGCCTAATGCTCATCGATGGATAACAAGGAACACATCATGGAATCGTTTGGAATATTCCTTGGTGTGTGATCTTCAAATCGGCCTAATGAGTCTTCAATGGTCTTCAATTCTTCAAGATGAGATCTTATAAAACCCACTAAAGCTTCCTTAAACCTTTTAGCCCGAGCCCTTGTTATTGGACCCAACGGCATAGATAAAGGATCATGTGGCCGGTTGTGGCCGGGCATGGCCGAGTCATGTGGCCGGTTGTGGCCGGGCATGGCCATGTCGCGTGGCCGGTGATGGCCGGGCATGGCCAAGTCGCATGGCCGGTGTTGCGCGGGCATCTCCAAGTCGCGTGGCCGGTCACAAGTGCTTCCATCTCCATGCTCCTCCAAGCTAGCATCGATGACATCTCCATGATCTTCATTGGCTCCAATGTGTTCTTCTAAACCATGATAAGCCCTTGGCGCATTGAAGTTAATTTGAAGAGCTTTGATGAAGATAAGGGCAAGAATATTCCCATCTATTCCAAGCATGTTACTTTACTTGCAATCGATGGATGATTTATGTAGCATTGTGTAACTCGGCCATCATGGGCGTTAATTCTATCTTAGATTGGCTTATTATTATGTTTAGATGACATTGGGTTGGGTCTTGTTTGACTAAGTCCAATCCTTGTTTAGTTATGCTTTGTTATTTACTTTTCCTAGTTGGACAAGGATTAGACTCTTTCCTTCTTCTTTCCTTTATGTAAACCCTTTTAGGATTAGGATGAAGGGCGTCCCCCTATGCCTATATAAAGGGACCAAACCCCTCTTGTAAACACAAGTTAAGTTTTCAATAAAGATTTTGAGGTCTATTCACCCAATTGATTATCTTAGCTTCATTGTTCTAGTTTGAGAACACTTAGGGTTCTTCAATCTTGTAGAGTCCTAGCAAACAATTAGGTAGTGATTACTTGGTTGTTTGTGAATCTTGTGATCTTAAGTTAACAATTGCAGGTCTAATTGAAGACTTAGGGCCGACGAAAGAGGAGGAATAGCCTTGTGAAGGTCATCGACATACACATCTACAAGTTGTAGAAGTTCAAGTCGATCTTAAAGGATTTTCAAGGATAGGTTTGAATCTAAAACTCCTAGATTCGTATCATCAAACATGTCTGGATTTTTGAAATTGTTGAAAAACTATTTGGGTGTTGGGTGAGATTTGAACTCTTGCCCTCTCAATTTTACTAAAAAAATTATACCACTATGCCAAATAATTTAAATTAATATATATTTAACATATTTAATACTAATGTAATAAAATAAGAAATATTTAATAAAAAAATCAAATCGGCCCGATTGAACCTATCAGACTAATTAAACCGATATCTAAACCCTTGATCGGTTCAATGGCCGGTCCGATTTCAAGAACCATGTTCAATATTGATATGACTTGGTAATTTGTCATTTTTACAATCAAGATAATTCAAATCTAAATTTTGGATTTAATCTTGAGAATTCCTCCAATCCACATATTATTATTAAATTGGGCCTATATTTTTTGTAGTTGGTTTTATTTGGTTTTGATAAGGGCTAAATGTGTAATTCAGGTTCTAACGTTTGCCGTAAGCTACAATTCAGGTTCTAACGTTAACTCTTATGTCAATTCAGGATCTAACGTTATCGGGATGGATCAAATCAGGATCAAAATTGACATAGCCGTCTGTTTGCTTTACACACGATTACAAATCGCATGATGGGTTAA
The DNA here is from genome assembly GCA_001974805.1 of Corchorus capsularis. Classification (NCBI taxonomy): domain Eukaryota; kingdom Viridiplantae; phylum Streptophyta; class Magnoliopsida; order Malvales; family Malvaceae; genus Corchorus; species Corchorus capsularis. The sequence continues at coordinate 33,616 of AWWV01008814.1, forward strand.
ACTTATGTCAACACGTGGCTTTTTTTTTGTCAGATCTTATTACACGTGGCTTTTTTTAGCCAAGTGGCAATTTTTATTATTATAAAATTATATTTAATTAATTAAAAGTAGAAATAATGAAAAAGAAAAAAATAACAAAGAATTTCTCAAAAAAAAATAACAAAGAATTTTTAACCGATAATATAAACCAAACAAAAAACATATCCAAATCAAAATTTCTGATTCAAATCTTTTCTTCACGGTTTCTTTGTTGTTTCTTCTCCTAACAGGAAAACAAAAAACGCTTAATTTCTGTTGTCCTTTTTTTTTATCTCTTCCTCTTTTTCTTTCTCATGATTTCTCCTTCATCCCGTTTTGTGCAGACAATGGGGTTTCTCTCGCCAAAATGGGAAAGCAAAGCTGCGACATACAAGGACAATTCTTACAGGCAGTTTGTAATAGATCTCTCATTAATAATTCTACTTGTTTCAGATGTAATTTGCAGGATGAAACGTTATTGCATGCCCTGAGAGCGGCGTCGATCGAGATCCATTACTTCTTTATCTATGATAGCAATAGTGGAAAATGGAACTTCAAAAGATTCCACTTGAGAGCGGCATCGATCGGTTTCACCTCCAACTGTAGCTCTCAAATTTTAGTTTTTTTTTCCTTCTTTTTTGTGGTGCCGATTGCTCTGAGTTCATCACCTTTGAGTTGAATTAGTCTGGGTTTTTTGTTATTTGTTTGCACTCTCTGTCTTTGATGAGAGAATTGGCTGTTTAAGCCCAGTGATTGGGTTCCTATGGGTGGTTACCTCAAGCTGGGTTGCAGGGAACTAGGTGGGTTTTTCTTGTTTCAGCATGTTTTTTCTCAATTTGAGTTCTTGGTTCAGGGTTTTAGAACTAAAATGGTTCTAGTAAGTTTCAGAATTTTGGAATTGTGATTGAAATATCTTATCAAGAATTCATTTGTTTCTTTTGGATACAATAAAAAGGCTGATTTTTTGCTTTCCTTTTTGGATGATAATGGAGCTTTTCATGCTCTCCAGTTTGTGTTTCATTTTTATCTCAGAAGCTAATATACATCAACTACGTTTTTATCTTTATGTTCTTAAAATGCTCCTAATTTTGGATGGTTTGTTATCTTGATGCTATTGTGGAAGATGACAACGGTGGCAATAGGGTTCCGGTGGGTCTAGGCGGCGTCCGAGCGGTGGTCCGGCGGTTGACATTGCTGGTGGGTGGTGGCTGTAAGGCTGAATGTTCTTAGTGTTCATATCCTTTTAATTAGTATAGATTACTTCTTGATTTGCAACTAAGGGGCATCCGGACCGATTCATAATTTTCTAGGACATTTTGATAGATTTGCATAAGTAACTTTTACTTCAATTTTAACATTGAGTATCTCATATTTGCATAAGCCATTTTACAAAGTAAAAGTACTTAAACATTTGGTCTTGGGATAAGGAATTAAAACGAGATTAGCCCATTGGCTTGTTTATAATTATCAAGGCTTGCATTTAAAATTTGTTTGACTTGGGCTTTAAATTGGGTAGTTTGTACATGGGCTTGTCTTAGGATTAGGAGTGGCCTGGTTCTTTACACTTATGTTTACAGGGAGCAAAATATGGTGGCATTTTCGCATTACATATGAATCAAGGAAGAATTTGCATGGAGTCCTTCACATTTAACACTTTTAATACACAAGTCGGCATTGGTTGCATACTAAGTTAACAAAAAAAGATCCCTAGTCAAATCATTATACAATTCCTAGTTCAAGATTAACATTTCATTGTTTTCCTTGTTACAAAGAACAAAAAAGGGAAAAGTGATGAATTGGTGCAGCTCAATTTAGTCCTCATCCCCATTTTCAGAAAGTTGGGTCGCTTCGGGCAAAACGGAACCTGCAGAATTAAAAAGGAATAACGGTGCAAAGGAAACAGAGAAATTGTGCCCCAGGCTTAAGAGGCAGGATGCCATCAATTGGAAAGTGCCTTGGTTCGATAAAAGGAACAAGCAACACACAGGTTAAAAGAGCACAAGACCAATTCAAGCAACCATGGTCACGAGACAAAGAAAAGCAGTAAAAAAAACAATGACACAACAAGCACAAGAACAACAATAAGATGGCATGGTATGCGAAGCAGTAAGTACAAACAGCATATGGCAGTAAAGCACAAGAACCGAAAGCCTGGGGAAGTTTGTTGTTGGCCAAATGAGGAACAAGATTCAAGATTGATCCCTGAACCTCATACATGCCCACAAGGCCTTAAAGCATGCACAAGCAAAGTGGATTAGGCAAGGCACGTGTACAGGGCATTTCACGCAACATACGAACCATCAAAAAGGGCACTATCACTACACAATAAATTTTGGTCATCATGCATTCAAAATAGGCATTAAAACAGTGGCAAGACATTAAACAGCATGCATTCAGAGTTCAGTGAGTAGAGTGATCAATTCTAGCATGTATTACAGAGCATATCAAAGGCATCATCACAATTATCACTTGGCATCCATTTTTAGTATTTTGCAGTCTCACATTAAAGTATATAGCAGCAAGTAATTCAAGCGGCAGCAGAATTTTGAGTTACAGTTCATGCATCATCATATCAACATTCATTCTTATACAAATCAGGGGATGTCAAGAAATGGCGGAGGCAAAAAAGTGTGGACAACTAATAATTCATCAAGCCTAAGAGGACAAATTAAGCAGAGGCATTTCAAGGTAGAATCAGACCGAATAATCAACATATGGTAGTTTAGTATTCCAACTCAAAACGAAAAAGAGGAGAAAGGAATACCCTGACGTTTACCTCACCCTGCCAGCTCATTCATCCCACCAGCTCATGCCACCCGCAGAAGAAAACAAGAAAAGGGAATGAGTCATCAAAAAATCCTGAAACCTCGGAATGGAATATTCCCAAAAAAGGAAAATGAGAGGAAGGCAGTAGATTTGGTGACTCACCTCAATCCAGCTCATTGCCCCGCTTCATTCTTATCCCTTCCCCTTCACCTACGCAATAAGACAGAGACAGCTAGCAAGAAGTTGGTAGGAGCGTTCTTATCTTTAAAAAGGGCTATCCACTCACTGAAAAGGGGGGTTCGAGGAGAGAAAAAGGGCTGTAAAATTACAAGCTATCAAATTTTGGGGATTTTTTTTGGGTCTTCAGAGGGGGATTCCACACATTTTATACTCTCAACACACAGATTCACTCTCTTGGATAAGAAACTCACACATACTCTCTGTCTCTCTCACTAAAAATGAGCTTATACTCTCTAGTAGATTAGGGTTCAGAAGTTTAATAGTTGAACAAGGGGTTTAGTGGAGAGTAAGAGAGAGTCATAAATAAAAACGGAAGTCTTCCCACCGGGACTTGGTGGCTTAAGGTGCGGGTACTACGAGACTGATAGCTAGGGATCTCGGATTCGAAAACCCATTCGGTGGAAATAGATGGGGTGCGGTGAAGAACAGCATACCTGAAAATGATGGTCATCCAACGGTTGGATCGTCTGGATCTGAGGTGGGGAATTAGCCACGGTGAGGCTCTATTTGAGGGCTTTTCACGTCGATTTTGAAGAAGGAAAGGCTAGATTCGGGTTCAGAAGCTTGAGAAGAAGGAATCTGGAGAGTTTGGTGGCCAGACGACGGTCGTCGAAGCTCTGGTAAGGCGGTGGCGATTCCCGGTAGCGGCGCCGATCGAATTTAGGGTTGCAGACAGAAGAAACTTTGGAAGAAGAAGAAATTAGTTGCTTTATATAGGCCGTACAGTGAAAAAATGGGGCGTTTCAGTATAAACAAGAAGAAATAAGCAATTTCAGGTATAACTTCTTACTATGTTGCGATTTGGTCCCTAATTCTTATCATTTGAGTCCTATTTAGTTCAATCCGATTCTGGTACTTGTTAAGGCTGACAATTAGGTCCCTGGTATTGGTAAATTAAGTCAACTAAGCCCTAAATAAAATTGCTAGGCAATTTATTTATTAATTATGATGAAGAAATTAACAAGTTTTTGGATATGTTATATTCATGACATGCATTTTAAATTCCTTAAATGTTGTTGACATTATGCTCATTTGAGAAAAGCAAATTGACACCGATGATGAGTAATTGGTTGAAATGTGACAATGGCTTGTCCATTTTAATCCAAATTTCCTAGGCTTGGGGTATTAATTTGGGGGTCTTACCAATCAAGTGGAAGGTGCCCAAATAAAACTCCTCGTATATATATTTGGGTAAAATGTGATTAAACATGAATTAATGCATCATATGCACAATTAAAGCTTTAATTCAGTATGATTAAGGAAAGTTAAGAGAAGTGAATCTTAATTCAGTGAAATTAAGGAAATTTAAGAAAATTAGGAGAAGGAAGCTTCCATCCAGCATGATTAAGAAAAATTAAGAGAAGGAGGTACGGTCAAGGTCATAATCTGAGTAATTAAGGGAAGTGAAATCTTAATTCAGGATAATTAAGAAAAGAAAGTACAGTCAAGGTCCTAATTTGGGAAAGTAGAGTTTTAATTAAGAACAATTGAGATAATTCAAGGCAATTAAGAAAAGTATGCATAGTTGAGAACTTAATTCATAGAAATTAAGTAAAAACAGTAGTCAAAAGACTTAATTCATAGAAATTAAGTAAAAGCAGTTAAAAGACTCAATCTAGGGAAATTAAGTAACAGCAGTCAAAGTACTTAATTCAAGGAAATTAAGTAAAAATAGACTGACTTAATGGCAATTAAGTAAGAACATTAGAAGACTGATTTAATTTCAAGGAAATTAAGTAAAGATAGACTGACTTAGTTTCAAGGAAACTAGGTAAAGAAAAGACTGGCTTAATTTCAAGGAAATTAAGTAAAAAAGACTGGCTTAGTTTCAAGGAAACTAGGTAGAGAAAAGATTGGCTCAGTTTTAAGAAAGGAAATTAGCAAAGGATAAGCACATACTTAATTTCAATGTAAGAAATTATGTAAGGACCAGCACAGACTTAATTTAGGGTAATTAAGTAAATTAGCAAAGACTTAATTTCACAAGAATTAAGTAAATTAGCAAAGACTTAATTTCACAAGAATTAAGTAAAATTAGCAAAGACTTAATTTCACAAGAATTAAGTAAAATTAGCAAAGACTTAATTTCACAAGAATTAAGTAAATTAGCAAAGACTTAATTTCACAAGAATTAAGTAAAATTAGCAAAGACTTAATTTCACAAGAATTAAGTAAAGTCAGCAAAGATTTAATCCAGAGATGATTAAGTAAGATCAGACAGAGGGCTTAATTTCAAGGAAATTAGGCAAAAGAAAGAAGACTGAAAAAGACTGAAAAAAGGCCTGAAAGAAGACTGAAAAAAGACTGACTTAATTTCAAGGAAATTAGGTAAAAGAAAACTGACTTAATTTCGAGAAAATTAGGTAAAGAAAAGATTGACTTAATTTCAAGGAAATTAGGTAAAAGAAAACTGACTTAATTTCAAGGAAATTAGGTAAAGGAAATATTGACTTAATTTCAAGGAAATTAGGTAAGGAAAAGCCTGGCTTAATTTCGAGGAAATTAAGTAAAGAAAAGACTGGCTTAGTTTCAAGGAAATTAGGTAAAGAAAAGACTGGCTTAATTTCAATTCAAGGAAATTAGGTAAAGAAAGACTGAGACATAGGCTTAATTTCAAGAAAGGAAATTAAGTAGAATAAAGAACTTAATCTAAAAAGAGATTAAGTAAAACAATAAAAGACTTAATTCAGGGTAATTAAGTCAAGTCAATAAAGAACTTAATTCGGGATAATTAAGTGGACTCAATAAAGAAGTTAATCTAAAAAGAGATCAACCAAAACAATAAAAGGGCTTGATTTAGGAAAATTGAGTCAATAAAAGGAAAGGAATAATGAAGTGGGCTAATCTAAAGCCTATCAAGTCAAAATAAAGGCACTAGTAAATTGGCTTAATCTGGATAATTGAGTAAAAACAAGTAACAATTCGGTTCGAAATGATGAATTAATTAATAAGCATAAAACTTAGGCATAAAAAAGACTAAAGCTTAAAAGGAATTAACTAATCATAGAGACCCATACTTAATCCTAGACCAGTCAGTGCCGTCGTTTCGACGGGCGTCGTGGGGGTGCTAATCCTTCCCCACGCGTACCCGACTCCCGAACCGTAGACTCTGGTTAAGCAAACTTTATTAGGTTTAGTATTACCTAATTAGGTTAATATTAGACTTAATAATCGGATAGGTGGCTAATCACACCTAGGTAAAAAAAAAGATTAGTGGCGACTCCCCATTAGAACCTTAACGCTAGTTTCCCGCCGAGCCGCACGTTGCGACAGCTTGGCGACTCCGCTGGGGATTTTTAGAGAGTCAAACTGGACACTGGTTTAGAATTAACTAGGGTTTCATAATTGGTTGAGTGTTAATAGCCTTTTTCTTATTTATGCCTATGTGTTTTATCTTGCACATATATGTCATGCTTATCCATTAATAAAGATGCATTCATACATATATATCTTGCTTAACCCCTAATCTGCTTTGTTGTCATTGGGGGTAGTTTAGTAATTTGGATTGGGAGAGGTCAGGAAGGTTTGTTGGTTCCTTCACACGAGCACTAAGTAACTTGCGTTTGCATTGCATGAGCTTATACCGGAGCTCTAACCCTTTTAGGAGGAGGCAAAGTAGCTAGCCCTCGTGTGACGATAGTCACCGTGCGGGTTTGTAGTGAACACCTCCACTTAGACTGAATCCTTTCCAGTGAGCCTATAGTGGGCGAGGATTGGAGGCTTTACTAGCCTAAAATAGGCGACAGCAAGGACAGTTTGGGAACCTTTAGAACTATGAAAAGCCTCACCCAGAATATAGATACCCAAATACCTAGCCTAGGTAGAGCCAATCCCATGGTAAGTAAACCAAGGTACACGAAAGGAAAATTTCTTACCTTGCCTATCTCGCTTTGCAAAACTGGATCGTAGAGTGAGCAATCGCATTGCTCACAATAAGTAGACCAACCTGCCCCTAGGCAATGTATTTGCCAAGTTTTATGAAAAAAACATTTTTACAAAGCAAGTGGGGCATTTTCTTTTCAAGCTTTTCTTTAGTTATCAGTTATATATATATACTCCTAAGTATCACTAACACTTTTCCTTGTCCTCTTATTTTTCTTTCATTTCATCTTAACGTCATGCATTTGTAGGATTTTCCAAAACTACAAACGGGATAAAAGATGCTCGATTTATGCCCAAAAAGGGGCGCTCAAGTAGATTTCACGGATTGTTGGACCCAGTTCAAGATATCGCTAGATAATCTTTATTGTGATTATAAATGAGAAATTTTGTTCAAAAAAATCTCCCTTGAGAATCATGTATTAGGCCTACTTTGAAAGTATCTTTTGTCCGATGGCAAATGTTTAGATGCCTCGTCCATGTACATACCTCAAGGATAGCTCATGTTATAACTCGTCATAACATTCATTCGCATCAATTACATAAAAGCAAGAACCCTGATTATTCACAGAATTGTAAATGGTCACGACTTTTGGCTTGTGGAAGTTCCTACCAAATTGTGGAGGGACTCCATGTTATAACTGGTCATAGTATTCATTCGCATCAATTGCATAAAGGCAAGAACCCTGATTATTCACAGAATTGTAAATGGTCACGGCTTTTGGCTTGTGGAAGTTCCTACCAAATTGTGGAGGGACTCCACACCTTTAAAAATCTTAAAAAAAACTTGGTAAATAATGAAAATAGTAACGGCTAACTCAATATCCTTTCACACGATAAGATCAAACTAGAATAGAAGAGTACATGGCTAGACTACAGGTAGAGCAAGCCCAGGAAGAATTGAGATGGGATATGAAGAAGATGGCGGCAGTAATGCAGCAGTTGATAGAAGAGAGAGGAGCTCAAAGGACATTTTGAGGGACCTATCCAGAATCAGTACAAAGATGTCAAGTGGGGAAAACCCAAAGGTTTGTTTCCGGTAGGAGTAGGAGAGAACTGGTTCATACCTATTGACTACTGTCAAATATACCCACATAGGATGGCACCGGCTAAGACAATCAATTTGACTAGGGGAGACATCGCTAAGAAAGAGGGGCACCGGTGGCCGTTTTCCAAGAGTGCTCATAAAGGCCATCAAGAGTGGCACCAATTCAGCTACTGTAGCAGGAACAGTTAGGTCTATTAACCACTGCAGTTTAAAAAGAGGGAAGAGAATTCAAAAGAAAAAGGGCCCAAAGCGCTCCAGAAGACACTCATGAAGAAGGTTTATAGGGCGTAGCTTTATAATGGCCAATTGGGGCCGTTTGAGTTGCATCGTGCATCCACATGCATTTCATATTTTCACAAGCACTATCGGGCATGCATATTCTTGCATTCATTCAAAGTTTGCCATGTCATGCATCTTTTCCATGCATATTAACTGATAGTTTGCAGTTGTCATCCACTTATATGCTAACGCATACATTATGTTTTAGGCAATCGCTTATATATATCATGCATCCATCATGCATTTCTCATTGTTAAATATTACTTGTCTCCTATTTGCTTTATTGGAATCTAACACTACTAGGGAAGCATAAGAAGCCTAAGAGTGTGTCGACCGCAGCTAAGTCAGAGGTTGGGTAACCTAACAAAGCACATGTTCAAGCCGACGGTAAGGGTTGCAGAAGCAGAGTGGGGTCAAGGAGCTTCCTTCCTCACATACTTTGAAAAAGACAAAACGTGCCAGTGAAGTCGCTTTCGCTCAGACGTCTTGCCAGTCAATAGAGGACTTCGGGATTGTAAAGTGGAAGATAAATACATAAGTTCTCAAGCGGTTTCTCGGGGGTCACACAGCTCCAGATCAATCGTAAAGGAGCAACGAAAGCCCACCTCAGGAGGAATTTCTGAAACCTTGGAGCTTATCATGCACATGCATCAGCATAGCATTTGGGCTTAAGTTACTGTGTTTTGAAACCTCATCATGTAGGATTACCTTGCATTTGTAATTATTAGGATTGTTGCATTTGCATTAAAAAAAAGAAAGAAAAAAAGTAAAGAAAGAAAAATATTTTCTCTTGAATAATAAAACTTGCAGAATCGAGTGATCACCACTTAGAGACAATTCTCAAAAAGTGCTCAGTTAGGGGCAAAAATCTTCGCTTAGGCAACGACCAAAGGAATGAAGGGAGTTTTTAAGAATTAAGCAAGAAAAAGTCTTTCGGTTTGTGCCAACACATGCCTATATTCTAAAAGAGCCCATTCTTTCTCTCGGAAACCAAATTGAATCAAAATTCCATTTCTCATCATGATGTGCGGAAACCTCTTTGTGCCACAGAGGAAATCACTTAAAGGGCCAAGTTCAAGTTACTTTTAGGCCTTCAGGAGACAAATTGGTTCAGAGATCGATTAAGCCCATTTAAACGGCACCTTGCAAACCATTTTCATTATTAGTGAGGGGCAATATTCGGTATAGGAGTCACATGCTAATCTTCATCAATAAGGACGTTAGACAAGACAAAGAGGCAGAAGACATCAATCATCAAATTCCCATCAAAGAAAAAACTGGGCCTAAAAAAGAAAGAGGTCGCAAAAAGAGAATAAAAAGAATTATAACGTTATGTGCTTGTACAAATTTTTAGGATGATAAAAAAAGAAGAGACGTTTTTTTCAAAAAAAATTGTTTTCAAGACAAGGTTTTTTTTAAAAAAAAATGAGTTTTCAAAAGGTTTTGGGTTTTTCTAAGGGTCACCTTTCATCAAAATATATCTGAAATGATAAATGGCCTTCTTTCTTATTCCTTCACTTGCAGAAAATTATCCATAGTTGTCCATTTTGAGCCTTATGGATTTTTATTTCGATTCAACCTTGATCAAGGATCACACTCCACACTGGGGGGGAAAGACGAAGAAGGATCAATCGCAAAAGAATGGGTTTGCACTCAAAATCTACAATGCGGCATTCCAACAGTAATGAGTTCAGTTCATAAAGAAGCATTCAATTCACTTCATCAAGTAATCTTATACGAATCTAGTTGTATTAGATTCAAATCTAACCTTTGAATATCCACTAAAGTCGACTTGAACTTCTTCAACTCCTAGACTTGTATGTCGATGACCTTCACAAAGCTATCCCTCCTCTTTTGTCGGCATTAAGCACTCAATTAGACCTGCAATTGAATTCTCAAGATCAAGAGATTCACAAACAACTAAGTTATCTCAACCTAATTGCTTGCTAGGACTCTACAAGATGAAGAACCCTAAGTTTGTTCAAACTAGAACAATGAAGCCAAAGAAACCGATATGGGTATAAACCTCTCAACTTTTATTGATTAACTTGACTTATGTTTACCAGAGATGAAGAGCCCTTATATAGGGGAGGGGTTGGCGCATAACCTACTCCAAACCCGAATCCTAATCCTATAAGGGGCGGCAATACATAAAGGAAGGAACAAGGAAATAGCCTTCTCCTTGTCCTACTAGGAAAAGTAAATAACATTACATAATTAAGCAAGGATTGGACTTAGTCAAACAAGGCCCAACCCAATGTCTTCTAAACTAAATAAATAACTAATCTAAGATAGAATAAAGGCCCAATGGCCGAATTACACAATACTAAGCCTAATGCTCATCGATGGATAACAAGGAACACATCATGGAATTGTTTGGAATATTCCTTGGTGTGTGATCTTCAAATCAGCCTAATGAGTCTTCAATGGTCTTCAATTCTTCAAGATGAGATCTTATAAAACCCACTAAAGCTTCCTTAAACCTTTTAGCCCGAGCCCTTGTTATTGGACCCAACGGTATAGCTAAAGGATCATGTGGCCGGTTGTGGCCGGGCATGGCCGAGTCATGTGCCCGGTTGTGGCCGGGCATGACCATGTCGCGTGGCCGGTGATGGCCGGGCATCTCCAAGTCGCATGGCCGGTGTTGGCCGGACATCTCCCAGTCACATGACCGGTGTTGCGCGGCTTCTCCAAGCAATGGTCGGTCACTTGTGCTTCCATCTCCATCCTCCTCCAAGCTAGCATCGATGTTAACTCCATGATCTTCATTGGCTCCAATGTGTCCTTCGAAGCCATGATAAGCCCTTGGCGCATCATAATCCAAATCAAAAGTGAGTGGAAAGCAAACAGTCGAAAATTGAAAAGAAAAAGGAAAAACAAAGAAGTGAAAGCTAAAAAATGAAAGATCAAGTCCGGTAGCATCCTTTGCAATAGAGAAAGTGATCCTTGGATCAAACACCATCAAACACGTTTTGAGCCTTTTATCCTTTCTTTGGCACCCCTAGCCCAATCCCACGTTACGTGCCTAATAAAGTCCATACGTGCCTAATAAAGTCCATCTTTGGTCAGATCAGGATATTGAAGGTGAATGGACCTTCCAAACATAAGAAATTGTTTTGCAAAAGAGAAAATGTTTTCCTCAAAAAGGTTTTTAGGAAAAAATGATTTCAAAAGTTTTTCGAATGCAGGTGCATGGTGAAGCAAAGAAAAAAAAGAAAAAAAAACGAAAAAACAAAGAAAAAAGAAAAAAGATAGAGCTCTAGGGTGAAAACCCGAAAAGGGCAGTCTAGACCAAGGATGGGGATTCTTGGAGCCTCCAGAGCAGTTCAAAAAGCGTGACCCCTTTGCAGTTATGAGCATTGCCTCGAGAAGATAAAAGTCATCAAAGTCATCAGATATTCCAACTTCACCAAGAGCAATCAGCACATCAAGACACACTCTCGACAATTGCCTTCCAATCCTTTGGAGCCATCTTCTTTCAATAACCAGTGTTGATACAAATCATTGTGGGGCAAGATTGAGTTTTGCAAAAACTCTTTTCATTCCATTTGCGAGTTGAAGGTGTAGATTAGGGACATCAGATGAGAAAGTCTTACAAGTGGTGGTCACCAATTTTTTCAAAAAAAAATGAGTCAACATGTGGGGGGCATGTTTAGTAAAATGATAAGATGTTGTCAGGGGCAAATGGGGCATTAAAATCATATTGCAATCATGACATGTTTCAAAAAGTTTAAGCTACAAGTTCATCATATTCCAAACTTTTTGTAGGGAGATAAAGAATGTGACTATCGGAACAGAAGGGAAAAAAAACCCTCCAAATCCAGGACATTCATGGTAGATCCAAAGAAAGGAAGCTCGTCAAAGAGACACCGGTAAAATAAGGGAAGTTAAAATGAATTTACTTTCCACAGTTAATTTATCTGTCATTCAAACATACATGTGCATCCATGCATACATGCACAATAGAACATTCAATCATCATCCATGGCAAGATGTAATAAGGGGCAAAGGCATCCGACTAAGTTACACGGGTTATTAAGAGACATAAGGAATAAGGCGCGAAAGGACAAGAAGATAAGCAGACACATAGAAGGATCCAAGTGGACAGTGCAAAAGCGATCAAGAAAAGGGAGCAGATAGTTAGAAGTGCAAAAGACAGGGGACTAGAATATCAGAGTTCAGTCAAGTCAAGAAGTTCAAAGCAATCATGATTACCTCCAGACACATTTCAAATTTTAATGGGATCTAGCAATAAGATTATCAAAGTAGGATTTCAGAACGAGTCATTTCAAGCAGTTATCAGAAGTTAAACTCGGAGCATATTCTCTTTCAGCAACCACCAAACAGTTATCAGAAGGCTTTCTCTTAATAGAAGTTCTCGAGCATTTATTAAAGCCAACTAAGGAACAATCATTTTGCTCAATCCTAGCGACAATATCACAAGTTGTTTATACCCTAATTTACACTTAGGGTAAATTATGAATTGTGGTCTAATTGATTAACTTTGGATGGTCAAGATTAAATCTTAAATTCCAAAATCGATGAAATTATAACCACCCTAAACCTAATTGGATTAGGAAAATCCTTGAGCAAAGCCCAAATCACCTAGGAAATTGCCTTGTAATTTAATTATGGGAGGTAATTAAATATTACACCATCAGGACTAATTTTTTGGTCCAGATGATCTGAATGATAAGTTGAAGACAACACCATCAGGATCAAGCTATTTATCCAGATAATGTGGCTTATGATAAAGACAACTTTTATCATCGAGATACTGACCATCAGGACCCATTGATTGGTGCCGATGATAAATCCAAAATTGGCTTAATCTCTTTTAAGCTGAGTTATGTCTCACGTTGTAAAGTTTATATCATCAGGACATTGAGATTGGTATCGATGGTGAAGAACGAATACTCCATCGACTTGGGGTAGTCAATGCCGATGATGTTCGTCAAAGCCGTGTCGAAAGAAAGAGAAGTCAAGTATTCACATGGAGAAGTTGACTAATTGATTGATCACGAATTACGTGATTTAAATTTATGTCGATTGCTCACAAAAAAATCAGGAAGATGGTTGAGAGAGTTGACATTACAGACAAGATCAATTTGCCATCATGACCATTAAAGGTTGACATTGCGATTGATATCTTGAAGGTTAATGCCGTGTTTCCTTGACTCGTGGATCTAGATTGGCAAAGAGACTATAAAAGGAATAAGCTTCACCAAAGCTCAGGACAGACGACTCTACACACACAACTGCCCAGCGCAAAATCAAGCAACATGCTTACTTAACTCTTGTTCCCATTTTGTCACTCTTGTTTCTTGTTTTTTTTTTCTTATTCATTCGATCTTTCGTTTGAATCTTGTTTCATTTATTGTAATCGCTACTTTGAATATCAATATCAATTACTCTTTCCTGTCATCAACTTTTAAGAACCTTATTGCTCCGATAGTCTGAAATCTGGGTTAAATGATTAAAACCATTTTGGTGACTTTTAACCAGACTCCACAAATCGTCTGATCTTTACTGCATTCAAATTTCACACTGACTTTGTCAATGTTATTTCAAATTGACTGGCACACCTCTACTTCCCAAAGCTCCAAAGAGATTTTGGCGCAACATCTCTTTTTTGGGGGGCATCGTGACAAAGACCTTTTAGGGCGCACAAGGAAAATTTGGCGCAACAAAGAGGCGTATGAGTAGCCGTTGGAAAGCTAACTCCAAGATCTACAACTTTCGTGTTTTGGTGGAAGCCCAGTTCGGACGTTTTCATGGACGAAAATGCCCCTGAAGTCAGCGGACAGAAACTGTCTTGGGCCTGTTTTGCGGGATTGATCCAATTGAGCCCAAATTCTTATTTGGACTAGCTTGAAGACTTAGAGAGCAGCCCAGCACGTCCTTAGGGTTTTTTAGCTCTAAATTAACCCTAAGCCACCCTCTATAAATACCCTCTTAAGTCTAAAACCCTGACACACCTAGAACAACTTACAACACAACTTTTCTCTTCTTATTTTCTAGGTTTTGCGGTTTGGAGAGGAGGCAGCCGCCTCCTCCTCTTTTCTTCTTGGGTTTGTAACTCCAATCCATGAGAGGTTAAACCTTTATACTTCTTTTCCTTAGGTATTTTTGATCAATAAATCTATGGTGAGACTTTTGTTCTTAATAATTTGGTTTTTCTATTTGAATATGTTTCTTATCTTTGTGTTTTATCTTATGTGTTCATATTTTGATTGATTTGGCGCGCGACATATCTTGAGATTTATGAATGCTATAGTTAGATTCAAGTAGCTTGAGTAAAGCTAAAGTTGGTCCAAGTAACAATTGTAATTCTAGGAGTCCTAGGTTCAATGGGATATCAAATCTTGTTGAAATCTTTAGGCTGAGATAGAAATTGATATAGGCAAGTTTGGTATTGATTTATCATGCATGTGGATAAGTAAAGCTTAATGTGTGTTCTAAGGTTTGATAGACCCGCAATTAGAACATTTGTGATTAATTGTCAACGAGATGCAGATTAATTTTCATAGCATGTTGGAATAGCATTACGTCTGTTCCTATATCAATTATTCAAATGGATTTGTTTAAGATATTAAGAGGATTACTTTGTTTCAATGAAAGTTGATGTCTACGTCTTAGGCTATATACCGATTTGGGGTAATTTATGATCCTTAATTGATTGCAATTTAAGTCAAATTTATGCTTTGTGTCTATGATCAATGATTTACTTGATCAAAATAATTACCTAAAGGAGAAGAAGTATACTTTTAATTAATTGTTTCTCTTAAACTGTTTTCTAGATTTTAAGTTTAGATTTCTTTTATTGTTTTCTAGTTTATTAATCTATTTTGAAAACCCATAAAAATCCCCTTTGGTAAGGTCTTCTTTTGTGTAATTTGGCTTTGATTTGCTCCTACCTTCTCTGTGGATTCGACCCCTACTTGCCCTAGCTAATAGTTATAGGTTTGTGGGGATTTATTTTGTGATTTGTTCAACGACCGTTCACAATTTTGGCGCCGTTGCCGGGGAAGGAAGGAAGCAAGAAGATTGAAGACAAATTATTACCTAAGAATTTCTTACCCTTATCTTTCTCTTTTTCGTTATTTTTATTTTTATTTTTTCGTTTTAGGGCTAAATTTTTCTTTCTAGTCTTTGTTTTCTAGT
>AWWV01008815.1:0-61479 GCA_001974805.1 Corchorus capsularis
ATACAACCTTTCCTTAGTGTGCCGCCACCCATATTTGTTGATAATGAATGTCAAGAGTGGTATGAAGCAAGGTATCACAACTCTTTCATTATAGAAAAAGTGCTTCCAACCAACATTGATCAAGAACTTGGAGTTAGCCCATTGTTTGTCAATAGAGGTTGGGGATCACTTCTTCAAGTAGATGGATACTACTATCCCAATTTGGTGAAGCAATTTTATGCCAACATAGACAAGGAGCGTGAAGGTTATTCCTACACCATCAACACAATGGTCAAAGGTAAGTGCATTGTAGTTGATGAGGAATACTTGTGTCGTTTGCTTGATTTGAACAATAAGGGTAGTATGTTCTATTTTACTTATGTTAATGGAGAGCAAAGGACCGCCACCGAGAGCACATGGAAAAGGGATGGTGCTTTAAGGAGGTTTGACATTCCTCTTGGTATGGATAGCCAAGGGAATAGAGAGGTAAGAGTTAAATACATGGAACCAAGGGATAGACTTGTGTGTTACTTATTACATCATAATGTCATTCCTAGAAGTAGTAACAAGCATAAGCTTCGGATTGAAGACTTCTATGTTGTAGACAAGCTTTGCCATGGATTAGGTCATTGTAATGGAATACCAATGGCTAAGTTGTTACTCTCAAGGATGTGGGAAGTAGTTCATTCTTCACATGAAGATAAGGCATTTGTTTTCCCATTGTTGATTAGCAAAATTTTGGTCAATGAAGGAGTTGAAGTCAATGGTGAGTATTGCTTTAACAATGAAGACAATGTCATTGATGTGAATTGTTTAAGTCATTTGGGTTTAAGGAGGAGAGTTGTTGCCAATGAGGTACATTGGTACAATGTGCAAAGAAGGACTTATGCACAAGGACTTGAACAATCACAAGGAACGAAACAACCATCCTTGGAAGTTGATGAAGAAAATTTCCAAGAGCTTCCTATGAGAGAATTTCAACAACTTATGGTTAGAGAGATGAGGCAACATAGGAGTGAAATGAGGGCTTATATAGAGAGAATGGAGGACACCCTACGTGATTCCATGGGTCAAAGAAGACCAAGAAGAGGCCATTGATTCTTATCCTTAGGATGTCATATTTTATGAACCTTATTATGTTTTGCATTTTTATCATGTCATTGCATGCATTTAATTTGTATTTGTACTTGTTCTATTTGGATCTTATGTAAGACTTATGTGTTTGAATGCTATGATTGATATTATGTTTGATTAATTTGCTTCGACTTTCTTGGTGAATTAATTCTTGCATGTGTTCAATTAATTTGATTACCCCACTTATTGTGATTTATTGCTAGTAGTAAGTTTGCTTGATTTATTAGATTGGGTCGACACTTTCTTTTTAGATCGAGTCTTACTTGTGCACTTCATTTTTCCAAAAGTTTCCAAAACAGCATGTTTTGAAATTTTTTGTCAAAATACTAGCACAACACACATTGAGGACAATGTGTCTTTTAAGTGTGGGGGGAAGAAGTAGTCTATTTGAAAGATCCTATTTTGTTTTCTATCTTATTGATTAGAGACAAATTTTTCAAAATTTTTGAAGAAAATCAAAACTTACTAGAGATATTGTGCTATTAATTAAATTTTGATTTAATTTCCATGAGTATAGTCTTTTGTAATACTAATTTGGTTTAAATACATTGAAAATATTTTTCAAATTTTCTTATGTATAATGTCATTCTTTGATTGAGAAGTGTAATTAATAAGGTTTTTCATACCCAAAAATGTTTTGACAAGTGCATTACTTCTAGAACTTGTATTGAATCTTGTGTACATTTATAGAAGTATGTCATGGATATGTCAAAAACTAAGTGTGGGGGTATGAAGGGTAGCTTAAATCTTTTAAAAAGAAGTGTTTTCATGTTAAGAGGAGAAGAGATATTTTCTTGCTTAATAAAAAAAATTTTGATAAATCCATTGTTGTCACTCTTTTCTTTAACCAAAGGAGTTAGTAACCCTTGAAAAGAGGATAAGAGGCATGGAATGCGGAAATATTGTCCCTCTTGTAAAAATGAGTGTTAGTAACCTCAAATAAAGGGAGCTAGTAGCCCCAAATCATGGACACTTCTAAGGTTAGTAACTTTGCTTAGAAATTTTGAGCTATTTCTTTTAAAACCCATCTTAATTTTTGATTAATATCCATGATATTACTTTCTCTTTGGAAATTGATGAAAATGCAAGCTTATGGTATGTTTTCCTTGTCAAATTCATCCAAGGTATGTTGATCTTAGAACTTACATTATTGATTGGAGTGGTTTTGTGCATAGTTGATTTGAATCTTATGGTCTTTGTATTTTTACTAACTTATATTGCATTTGATTAGAAAATGTAGATTAAATTCTTCATTTATTAGAAGTACTTTGTTTTCTAAAGTTTGATGTCTCTAGTTAATGTTACATAATGTTTGTGGGTATCGTTCTAGTTAAGTAAACCCTCAGGAGACTATAACTCCTCCTTTATAGATGTATAGAGGTTTAAAGGCTTGCGTCACATGCTAAGTGCCGCCGTACACCTATGAAAGTGGAATCAATATGTTGCTTAGTTTAGGACTAACATTTTTTGTTTTCTTAGGATTAACCTTAGTTTGCTAGGGACTAGCAAAGCTTAAGTGTGGGGGAAATATGATCGGACCAAAATTATGCATCTTTTTATGGTCATTTTCCTATGCTTTTAGGGTATTTTATGCTTGATTATGCCTTATATTTGGTATATTTTTGTTTATATGTGTTAAAGTGAAGAAAAGTGCAAAATCACCATTTTTGTACTTTTTTGGAGCCTTTTTGGATGATTATTTACACAAATATTTCCCAAGGACAATTTGGATGAAGAATGGAGCCAATATGTTCATGATTAAAGAGCTTGAAGAGTCAATTTTATCATCATAAGATTGATTTTCAAGAGTTTGAAGCAAAGGAGCAAAGTTGAATTTCAAGGCAAGAAAACATGTCAAGATGTGTCATAGCACTGGAGTACATGGGTCGCGAGGCAAACCACATGGGGCGCCAAGCATAGCACATGGGCACCCAGCGCTAGTCGAGACATGCCACCAGCAAGCACATGGGCGCTGGCGACATGGGGGCTGAGAGCAACGCCCTGGGTACACAAGCCATCTACATGGGCGCCCAGGGGGAGTCGGGTTGCAGCCATGCGCGCGCCAAGCATGCCATCATGCATGTCTTCACCTTGAAGCCTCTTCACTTGTTTCCAGATTTGGCGACCTTTCTGTATTTTGGCCATAACTTTTGATCCAGAGCTCCGTTTGAGGTGTATGAGTAGCCATTGGAAAGCTAACTCCAAGCTCTACAACTTTCGTGTTTCGGTCGAAGCCCAGTTCGGACGTTTTCATGGAAAAAAATGCCCCTGAAGTCAGCGGACAGAAACTGTCTTGGGCCTGTTTTGCGGGATTGATCCAGTTGAGCCCAAATTCTTTTTTGGACTAGCTTGAAGACTTGGAGAGCAGCCCAGCACATCCTTAGGGTTTGTTCAGCTCTAAATTAACCCTAAGCCACCCTCTATAAATACCCTCTTAAGTCTAAAACCCTGACACACCTAGAACAACTTACAACACAACTTTTCTCTTCTTATTTTCTAGGTTTTGCGGTTTAGAGAGGAGGCAGCCGCCTCCTCCTCTTTTCTTCTTGGGTTTGTAAGTTTTCATTCTCTCATGGATTGGAGTTTCCAATCCATGAGAGGTTAAACCTTTATACTTCTTTTCCTTAGGTATTTTTGATCAATAAATCTATGGTGAGACTTTTGTTCTTAATAATTTGGTTTTTCTATTTGAATATGTTTCTTATCTTTGTGTTTTAACTTATGTGTTCATATTTTGATTGATTTGGCGCGCGACATATCTTGAGATTTATGAATGCTATAGTTAGATTCAAGTAGCTTGAGTAAAGCTAAAGTTGGTCCAAGTAACAATTGTAATTCTAGGAGTCCTAGGTTCAATGGGATATCAAATCTTGTTGAAATCTTTAGGCCGACATAGAAATTGATGTAGGCAAGTTTGGTATTGATTTATCATGCATGTGGATAAGTAAAGCTTAATGTGTGTTCTAAGGTTTGATAGACCCGCAATTAGAACATTTGTGATTAATTGTCAGCGAGATGCAGATTAATTTTCATAGCATGTTGGAATAGCATTACGTCTGTTCCTATATCAATTATTCAAATGGATTTGTTTAAGATATTAAGAGGATTACTTTGTTTCAATGAAAGTTGATGTCTACGTCTTAGGCTATATACCGATTTGGGTAATTTATGATCCTTAATTGATTGCAATTTAAGTCAAATTTATGCTTTGTGTCTATGATCCATGATTTAGTTGATCAAAATAATTACCTAAAGGAGAAGAAGTATACTTTTAATTAATTGTTTCTCTTAAACTGTTTTCTAGATTTTAAGTTTAGATTTCTTTTATTGTTTTCTAGTTTATTAATCTATTTTGAAAACCCATAAAAATCCCCTTTGATAAGATCTTCTTTTGTGTAATTTGGCTTTGATTTGCTCCTACCTTCTCTGTGGATTCGACCCCTACTTGCTCTAGCTAATAGTTATAGGTTTATGGGGATTTATTTTGTGATTTGTTCAACGACCGATCAAAAATAGGTCATCTTTCAGCAATCAATCAGAGTTGACTGGAAACAGGTCATCTTTCAGCAGTTATCAAGATCGACTAGAGACATGTCGTCTTTCAGCACTTATCAAGTTCGACTAGAAACAAGTCGTCTTTCAACAGTATCAAGATCATCTTTCAACAGTTTTTTCAGCTGCTCCAAGGAGGGGGCATTCCAACAACTTTACAGATTTTCAGCTGCTCCAAGGAGGGGGCATTCCAACACCTTTACAGTTTTTAGTTGCTCCAAGGAGGGGGCATTCCAACAACTTTACAGTTTTTACTTGCTCCAAGCAGGGGGCATTCCAACAACTTTACATTTTTTCAATTGCTCCAAGGAGGGGGCATTCCAACAACTTTACTGATGCGCCAAGGGCTTATCATGGCTTAGAAGGACACATTGGAGCCAATGAAGATCAAGGAGATGACATCGATGCTAGCTTGAAGGAACATGGAGATGGAGGCACTTGTGACCGGCCATTGCTTGGAGAAGCTGCGCAACACCGGCTACATGACCGGCCACATGACTTGGAGATGCCCGGCCACCACCGGCCACATGACTCGGCCATGCCCGGCCACAACCGGCTACATGACTCGACCATGCCCGGCCACAACCGGCCACATGATCCTTTAACTATACCGTTGGGTCCAATAACAAGGGCTCGGGCTAAAAAGTTTAAGGAAGCTTTAGTGGGCTTTATAAGATCTCATCTTGAAGAATTGAAGACCATTGAAGACTCATTGGGCCGATTTGAAGACCACACACCAAGGAATATTCCAAACAATTCCATGGTGTGTACCATGCTATCCATCGTTGAGCATTAGGCTTAGCATTGTGTAATTCAGCCATTGGCGCCTTTATTCTATCTTAGATTAGTTATTTATTTAGTCTATAAGACATTGGGTTGGGCCTTGTTTGACTAAGTCCAATCCTTGCTTAATTATGTAATGTTATTTACTTTTCCTAGTAGGACAAGGAGTAGGCTATTTCCTTGTTCCTTCCTTTTATGTATGTCGCCCCTTATAGGATTAGGATTTGGGTTTGGAGTAGGTTATGCACCAACCCCTCCCCTATATAAGGGCTCTTTTATCTTTTGTAAACATAAGTCAAGTTAATCAATAAAGTTGAGAGGTTTATACCCATATCGATTTCTTTGGCTTCATTGTTCTAGTTTGAGCAAACTTAGGGTTCTTCAATCTTGTAGAGTCCTAGCAAGCAATTAGATTGTGATTGCTTAATTGTTTGTGAATCTTGTGATCTTGAGAGTTCAATTGCAGGTCTAATTGAGAGCTTAAGTCCGACGAAAGAGGAGGAATAGCCTTGTGAAGGTCATCGACATACACATCTAGGAGTTGAAGAAGTTCAAGTCGACTTTGGTGGATATTCAAAGGGTAGATTTGAATCTAATACAACTAGATTCGTATCAATTGGTAATCAGAGCATAGGTTGTCATCTTCAATCGGTAAATCTATCCTTCTATACATCATTCATCACGTTTTCATCCATCAAAATTCATCAAAGTTCTTATCGCACCACCTTCTTGAAAATTCAAAAGAATCAGCAACTTTGAAAATTCATAGCCGATTCATCTTACATCTTTTTGCTTTGAAATTTTAGATTTGAGTCCCTTATAACTAGTAGTTATATTGAAAAATATCAGGAAAATAAAAAAAATCAAAAACAATTTCGACCAGAAACTTGTGATTTTTTTCCCGGATTCGTTTGAACTCGGAAAGTTTTGAAATTTGAGATCTAGACTTCTTTTAGTGGGATCTTTCTGGGAAAAATATTGAAAAAAATCAAAAAAATCTGTGTTGTTATCGATTTTTTTCAGAAACTAGGTTTTTAGTTTGGGAAATTTGGGGATTAGGGTTTTCTTGAGCAATTTATCTACTTAGTTGCAATTAACTCTAATTGATTGTGTAATTGAGATTCTTGGGTTGCTTTTGCTGTGAATTGTGATTTGATTTGAAGAATTTCAGGTCATAAACCCTATTGGAGACAAGTGGTACAAAATTGGACTTAAGTGGTACTAGGGTTTTCTAATCGACTTGATTATTTGAATGTGTTTGAATTGAGTTTTGTGCAGCAACTTTGGAGAAGGAATTCGACATCAAGAGCCTGCATAAGTGGTTTGGTTTGGTTTGAGATCACTTTCCTTTGATTCACAATAATTTTGCTACTAATTGTTTGTTCCTCAAGTAGGTCACGAGAAGAAAGGAGTGCTCTAGGAGTTGCTCTTACTAGGCCTATTGCAAGCTAGAAAGAGGCAAAATCTTGTGAGATCATTAAGAGAGTAGTGGACCGCCAATCCATAGGACTTGAGTACAAACACGAGAGCACAAGTCAAAGGTATAAGCACACACACACTTGTGAAGGATTTTTACTACTAATCTTTGTTCTTTTTGTAGGTATTATGGAAGGAGAACAAGAACAAGAACAAACCAACGTGGCTGCTATGTTGCAAGCTCTAATGCAACGTTTGGAAAATATGGATACTAAATTCGATGCCTTGGCCGATGATGTCCAACAAGTAAAGGATGGCCAAAATCAACAAGCTCAACCACCTCAACAAAGGGCTAATGCTGCACACAACAATGAGAGGATTCAATTTCCACAACCGAGGCAAATTGCTAGAGTCGATCACATGGAAAGATTGAGGCAATAAAAGCTTGGAGGCCAAGCAATCAATGAGAATTTGCGGCCTAGGAGAGGAATCGAAAGGGAAGAGCTTAAAGACAACATCAAATACAAGATTCCTAAATTCAATGGGAGAGGGTCTCCATCCGACTATTTGGAGTGAGATCGAAATTGGATATGTACTTCGATTACAATCCACATGCCGAGCCAAAGAAGGTGCACTTGCTACTCTTGAATTCACGGAGAATGCTTTAAATTGGTGGAATCAATTAGTGCAAGCAAGAAGAAGAAATTTGGAAAGACCTATTGATACATGGTTATCGTTAAAAAGCCTTATGAGGAAGAGGTTTGTTCCAAGTTTTTACACTAATGGTCTCTACCAAGAGTTGCAATCTTTGAGGCAAGGAACTAGGAGTGTTGATGAATACTACTCCGAGATGATGTTGTTAATGTCTAGAGCCGAGGTTGATGAAGCTCCACAAGCTACTATAGCTAGATTTATGGCGGGATTGAATAGAGAAATTAATGATATTGTGGAGATGCAACAACACTATGATGTTGAGGAATTGCTTCAACATGCTTTGAAGGCCGAGAGCCAAGTAAAGAGGAATAAGAAGAGCTTTGCATCATCATCAAGCTCATGGAAGACTCCAATCAAGAAGGATGATAAGTCAACCAAAGAGAAGGAGTTGGTGGCGCAAAAGGGTACTACCCCTAAATCTGATTCTAAGTCTTCATCGAGTTCATCTTCAAAGAATCATGTGAAGTGTTTCAAGTGTCAAGGCTTTGGACACTATGCTAAAGATTGTTTTAACAAGAAAGTGTTGTTCGTGAATGAACAAGGAGAAATCGAGAGTGAAGATGAAGAAATTACTCTAGGATCTAGTGGCGATGGAGATGATGAAGGAGATGCGCGTGATGATAGTGATGATGGTGTTGGTTTTGCACTTAAGAGTTTGGTTGCTAGGAGAACTTTGAGTGCTTATGTGAAAGATGATGTGAACAATCAAAGGGAGAACTTGTTTCATACTAGGATGTATGCGAATGGGAAGCCTAGTAGTGTGATTATTGATGGTGGGAGTTGTACAAACATAGCTAGTGTTTATTTGGTGAAGGAGATGCAATTACCCACTACAAAACACCCTAAACCTTATAGCTTGGGTTGGATCAACGATAATGAGGAAATTAGGGTTAACAAAGAGGTTTTAGTTTCTCTTTGTTTGGGCAGGTACAAAGGAGATGTATTGTGCGATATATTACCCATGCAAGCATGCCATGTACTACTTGGACGAACATGGCAATATGACAACAAAGTTCAACATGATGGTGAGACGAACCAATATACTCTCATGTGTGGTAAGAAGCCCTTTACTTTTATTCCATTATCACCTCAAGAAGCTTAAAAAGATCAATTAAAATTGAAAGAGGAATTTACTAAGATGGAATCTGATTATAGGGCTAAAGAAAAGAATAAACATGCTAAGTTAGATGTGAATTGCGATTTAGTTGAAAAGCATGCTAGTTCTAAGAAAGTTGTTAATGAGTGTATGTTAGCTACTAAGAGTGAGATTAAAGAAGCTTTGAATGATAATTCTGTTTTGATCTTACTTATGCTTAAGAATACACTTGTTACTACTAACGACTTGGAAAGAGAGCTTCCAAGCAACATTGTTTCTCTTTTGAGTGATTATGTAGATGTGTTTCCGGAGGAGATTCCTAGTGGTTTGCCGCCAATTAGAGGAATTGAGCACCAAATTGATTTCATCCCTGGAACGCAAATACGTAATAAGCCAGCTTATAGGACAAACCATGAGGAAACAAAGGAATTGGAGAAGCAAGTTGCAGAGTGATGCGCCAAAGGCTTATCATGGCTTAGAGGGACACATTGGAGCCAATGAAGATAATGGAGATGTCATCGATGCTAGCTTGGAGGAGCATGGAGATGGAAGCACAAGTGACCGGCCATGCGACTTGGAGATGCCCGGCCAACACCGGCCACGCGACATGGTCATGCCCGGCCACAACCAGCCAGATGACTCGGCCATGCCCGGCCACAACCGGCCACATGATCCTTTATCTATGCCGTTGGGTCCAATAACAAGGGCTCGGGCTAAAAGGTTTAAGGAAGCTTTAGTGGGCTTATAAGATCTCATCTTGAAGGATTGAAGACCATTGAAGACTCATTGGGTCGATTTGAAGACCACACACCAAGGAATATTCCAAACGATTGCATGGTGTGTACCATGTTATCCATCGATGAGCATTAGGCTTAGTATTGTGTAATTCGGCCATTGGGCCTTTATTCTATCTTAGATTAGTTATTTATTTAGTTTAGAAGACATTGGGTTGGGCCTTGTTTGACTAACTCCAATCCTTGCTTAATTAAGTTATGTATTTACTTTTCCTAGTAGGACAAGGAGTAGGCTATTTCCTTGTTCCTTCCTTTATGTTTATGCCGCCCCTTATAGGATCAGGAGATGGTTTGGAGTAGGTTATGCGCCAACCCCTCCCCTATATAAGGGCTCTTTTATTTCTTGTAAACAGAAGTCAAGTTAATCAATAAAGTTGAAAGGTTTATACCCATATCGATTTCTTTGGCTTCATTGTTCTAGTTTGAGCAAACTTAGGGTTCTTCATCTTGTAGAGTCCTAGCAAGCAATTACGTTGAGATAACTTAGTTGTTTGTGAATCTTGTGATCTTGAGAATTCAATTGCAGGCCTAATTGAGTGCTTAAGGCCAACGAAAGAGGAGGGATAGCTTTGTGAAGGTCATCGACATACAAGTCTAGGAGTTGAAGAAGTTCAAGTCGACTTTGGTGGATATTTAAAGGGTGGATTTGAATCTAATACAACTAGATTCGTATCAATTGGTAATCAGAGCATAGGTTGTCATCTTCAATCGGTAAATCTATCCTTCTATACATCATTCATCAAGTTTTCATCCATCAAACTTCATCTTGTTCTTATCGCACCATATAGTCCCAAAAATTCAAAAACTTTGAAAATTCATAGTCGATTCATCTTACATCTTTTTGCTTTGAAATTTCAGATTTGAGTCCCTCATAACTAGTAGTTATATCGAAAAATATAAAAAAATTTTAAAAAAAATAAATAAAAAAATCGACCAGAAACTTGTGATTTTTGTTCTGGATTCGTTTGAGCTCGGAAAGCTGTGAAATTTGAGCTTTAGACTTATTTTGGTGTGATCTTTCTGGCAAAAATATTGAAAAAAATCAAAAAAATCTGTGCTATTATCGATTTTTTTCAGGAACTAGGGTTTTTAGTTTGGGAAATTTGGGGATTAGGGTTTTTCTTGTGCAATTGATTTAATTAGTTGCAATAACTCTAATTGATTGAGTAATTGAGATCCTTGGGTTGCTTTTGCTGTGAACTGTGATTTGATTTGAAGAATTTCAGGTTACAAACCCTATTGGATTCAAATGGTACAAAATAGGAGACAAGTGGTACTAGGGTTTATGCTAATCGATTGATATTGTGATTGTGCTTGAATTGAGTTTTTGTGCAGCAACTTTGGAGAAGAATTTCGACATAAGGAGCCTGCATTAAGTGGTTTGATTTGGTTTAAGATCACTTTTCTTTTGATTCACAAATAACTTTGCTACTAATTGTTTGTTCCTCCACGAGAAGAAAGGAGTGCTCTAGGAGTTGCTCTTATTAGGCCTATTGAAGCTAGTAAAAGGCAAATCTTGTGAGATCATTAAGAGAGTAGTGGACCGCCAATCCATAGGACTTGAGTACAAACACGAGAGCACAAGTCAAAGGTATAAGCACACACACACTTGTGAGGAATTTTACTACTAATTTTTGTTCTTTGTGTAGGTACCATGGAGGGTTAACAAGGAGAACAAGAACAAACCAATGTGGCTGCTATGTTGCAAGCTCTAATGCAACGTTTGGACACTATGGATACTAAATTCGATGCCTTGGCCGATGATGTCCAACAAGTAAAGGATGACCAAAATCAACAAGCTCAACAACCTCAACAAAGAGCTAACGCTGCACGCAACAATGAAGAGGTTCATCCTCCACCACCGAGGCAAATTGCTAGAATCGATCTCATGGAGAGACTAAGGCAACAAGAACTTGGTGGGCAAGCTCACAATGAAAACATGCGGCCTAGGAGAAGAATTGAAAGAGAGGAGCCTAAAGACAACATCAAATACAAAATCCCTAAATTCAATGGGAGAGGGTCTCCATCCGATTACTTGGAGTGGGAGTCGAAATTGGATATGTATTTTGATTACTATCCTCATGCCGAACCAAAGAAGGTACAAATTGCTACTCTTGAATTCACGGAGAATGCTTTAAATTGGTGGAATCAATTGGTGCAAACAAGAAGAAGAAACTTGGAGAGGTCGATCAATACTTGGTTAGGTCTAAAGAGTTATATGAGGAAGAGGTTTGTTCCAAGCTTTTACACTAATGGTCTCTGCCAAGAGTTGCAATCCTTGAGGCAAGGAACTAGGAGTGTTGATGAATACTACTCCGAGATGATGTTGTTGATGTCAAGGGCCGAGATTGATGAAGCTCCACAAACTACTATAGCTAGATTCATGGCGGGATTGAATAGACAAATTCATGATATTGTGGAGATGCAACAACACTATGAGGTTGAGGAATTGCTTCAACATGCTTTGAAGGTCGAAAGCCAAGTAAAGAGGAATAAGAAAAGCTTTACATCATCATCATCAAACTCATGGAAAACTCCAATCAAGAAGGATGATAAGTCGACTAAAGAGAAGGAGTTAGCGCAAAAGGGTACTACCCCTAAAACCGATTCTAAATCTTCATTGGGTTCATCTTCAAAGAATCATGTCAAGTGTTTCAAGTGTCAAGGCTGTGGACACTATGCTAAAGATTGTGTTAACAAGAAAGTGTTGTTCGTAAATGAACAAGGAGAAATCGAGAGTGAAGATGAAGAGATTACTCTAGGATCTAGTGGTGATGGAGATGATGAAGGAGATGCGCATGAAGATAGTGATGATGGTGTCGGGTTTGCACTTAAGAGTTTGGTTGCAAGGAGAACTTTGAGTGCTTATGTGAAAGACGATGTGAACAATCAAAGGGAGAACTTGTTTCATACTAGGATGTATGCGAATGGGAAGCCTAGTAGTGTGATTATTGATGGTGGGAGTTGTACAAACATAGCTAGTGTTTATTTGGTGAAGGAGATGCAATTACCCACTACACAACACCCTAAACCTTATAGCTTGGGTTGGATCAACGATAAGGAGGAAATTAGGGTTAACAAACAAGTTTTAGTTTCTCTTTGTTTGGGCAGGTACAAAGGAGATGTATTGTGCGATATCTTACCCATGCAAGCATGCCATGTACTACTTGGACGACCATGGCAATATGACAACAAAGTTCAACATGATGGTGAGACGAACTAATATACTCTCATGTGTGGTAAGAAGCCCTTTACTTTTATTCCATTATCACCTCAAGAAGCTTTAAAAGATCAATTAAAATTGAAAGAGGAATTTACTAAGATGGAATCTGATTATAGGGCTAGAGATAAGAATAGACATGCTAAGTTAGATGTGAATTGCGATTTAGTTGAAAAGCATGCTTGTTCTAAGAAAGTTGTTAAGGAGTGTATGTTAGCTATTAAGAGTGAGATTAAAGGAGCATTGAATGATAATTCTGTTTTGATCTTACTTTTGCTTAAGAATACACTTGTTGCTACTAACGACTTGGAAAGAGAGCTTCCGAGCAATATTGTTTCTCTTTTGAGTGATTATGTAGATGTGTTTCCGGAGGAGGTTCCTAGTGGTTTGCCGCCAATTAGAGGAATTGAGCATCAAATTGATTTCATCCCTGGAGCGTAAATACCTAATAAGCCAACTTATAGGACAAACCCTGAGGAAACAAAGGAATTGGAGAAGCAAGTTGGAGAGCTACTTCAAAAAGGGTTTATACGTGAGAGCCTTTCTCCATGTGTCGTTCCTATGTTGCTTGTTCCTAAGAAAGATGGGACTTGGAGAATGTGTGTTGATTGTAGGGCAATAAACAACATAACGGTAAAGTATCGTCACCCTATTCCTAGATTAGATTATATGCTAGATGAATTGCATGGTGCTTGTTTATTTTCTAAGATTGATCTTAAGAGTGGCTATCATCAAATTCGTATGAAAGAGGGTGATGAATGGAAAACTGCCTTTAAAACTAAATTAGGGTTGTATGAATGGTTAGTTATGCCTTTTGGATTGACTAATGCACCTAGTACATTCATGCGATTAATGAATCATGTTTTAAGAGCTTTTATTGGCAAGTTTGTTGTTGTTTATTTTGATGATATACTTGTGTATAAGCCGAAAACTAGATGAGCATGTTAGGCATCAAAGATGTGTGTTAGATGTACTTAGGGTTGAGAAATTGTATGCTAACCTTAAGAAGTGCACCTTTTGCACAAACAAGCTTGTTATTCTTGGTTTTGTGGTTTCATCACAAGGTATAGAGGTTGATGAGGAAAAGATCAAGGCAATCAAAGAATGGCCAACACCCACCAACGTTGGACAAGTGAGATCTTTTCATGGACTAGCCGGATTCTATAGGAGGTTTGTTAAGGACTTTAGCACCTTAGCCGCCCCTATTACAAGTGTTATGAAGAAGAATGTACCATTCAAGTGGGGAGGAGAACAACAAGAAGCATTTGAAACGTTGAAGGAAAAACTAACTAATGCTCCTTTGCTTGTTTTACCTAACTTTAACAATACTTTTGAGATTGAATGTGATGCATCAGGGGATGGAATTGGAGCTGTTTTAATGCAAGGTGGGAAGCCCGTCGCATACTTTAGTGAGAAATTGAATGGGGCTGCATTGAACTATCCAACCTATGATAAAGAGTTGTATGCTCTTGTGAGGGCGTTGCAAACTTGGCAACACTACCTTTGGCCTAAGGAATTCGTGATTCATACGGATCATGAGAGCTTGAAGTATTTAAGAGGCCAACAAAAGTTGAACAAAAGACATGCTAAAAGGAGCGAATTCATTGAGTCTTTTCCTTATGTTGTGCGATACAAGCAAGGTAAGGAGAATGTTGTAGCCGATGCTTTATCAAGGAGGTATGTCTTACTTTCCATGCTTGATTCTAAGTTTCTTGGTTTTGAGTATATTAAGGAATTATATGCTAGTGATGTTTACTTTGGTGAAATATTTAAAGCATGTGAAAATTCTGGTTTTGGAAAGTACTATAAGCATGATGGATTTTTGTTTAAGGAATCTAGAATGTGTGTGCCTTCTTGTTCTTTGCGTATCTTGCTATTGAGGGAATCGCATGAAGGGGGTTTAATGGGTCACTTTGGAGTTGATAGAACATATGACATATTGCATGAACATTTCTTTTGGCCTAAGATGCGACATGATGTAGGAAAGTATGCTGCTAGTTGCATTGTTTGTTTGCAAGCTAAATCTACATCTAAACCGCATGGATTGTATACTCCTTTGGCTATTCCTCATGAACCATGGACTCATATTAGCATGGACTTTGTGTTAGGTTTACCTCGTTCTAGGAGAGGTAAAGTTTCTATCTTTGTGGTTGTTGATAGGTTTTCTAAGATGGCACACTTTATTGCATGTACTAAAACGGATGATGCCATTAATGTAGCTAATTTGTTCATTAAAGAAATTGTTAGACTACATGGAATGCCTAGAACGATTATAAGTGATAGAGATGCTAAGTTCTTATGTCACTTTTGGAGAACTTTATGGGCTAAGTTAGGTACTAAGTTGTTATTTTCTACTACTTGTCATCCTCAAACCGATGGTCAAACCGAGGTAGTTAATAGGACTTTGTCTACTTTGCTTAGGGCTTTAATTAAAAAGAACTTAAGAACTTGGGAGGATTGTCTACCTCATGTCGAATTTGCATATAATAGAAGCATACATAGCACCACTGGATATTCACCTTTTGAAACTGTGTATGGCTTTAATCCTTTAACCCCATTGGATTTGTTGAGTTTACCTTTGAGTGTGGAAGTCGACATGGATGGACAAAGGAAGGCCGATTATGTTAGAGAACTTCATGCTAGGATTCGAGCTCAAATTGAGAAGAAGACACAACACTACATGAAGAATGCTAACAAAGGGCGCAAGGAAGTCATCTTTGAACCCGGGGATTGGTTTGGTTGCATCTAAGGAAGGAGAGGTTCCCTGAAAAGAGAAAATCTAAGCTCTTACCTCGTGGAGATGGTCCATTGCAAGTCTTGGAGAGGATCAACAACAACGCCTACAAGCTAGATCTTCCTAGTGAATATGGCAATGTAAGTGCTACTTTTAATATTTCAGACTTATCCTTGTTTGATAGTGATGCAGATTTGAGGACAAATCCATTTCAAGGGAGAGGGGATGATGCGCCAAAGGCTTATCATGGCTTAGAAGGACACATTGGAGCCAATGAAGATCATGGAGATGTCATCGATGCTAGCTTGGAGAAGCATGGAGATGGAAGCAGAAGTGACCGGCCATGCGACTTGGAGATGCCCGGCCAACACCGGCCATGCGACTTGGAGATGCCCGGCCATCACCGGCCACGCGACATGGTCATGCCCGGCCACAACCAGCCACATGACTCGGCCATGCCCGGCCACAACCGGCCACATGATCCTTTATCTATGTCGTTGGGTCCAATAACAAGGGCTCGGGCTAAAAGGTTTAAGGAAGCTTTAGTGGGCTTTATAAGATCTCATCTTGAACGATTGAAGACCATTGAAGACTCATTGGGTCGATTTGAAGACCACACACCAAGGAATATTCCAAACGATTGCATGGTGTGTACCATGTTATCCATCGATGAGCATTAGGTTTAGTATTGTGTAATTCGGCCATTGGGCCTTTATTCTATCTTAGATTAGTTATTTATTTAGTTTAGAAGACATTGGGTTGGGCCTTGTTTGACTAAGTCCAACCTTGCTTAATTAAGTTGTGTATTTACTTTTCCTAGTAGGACAAGGAGTAGGCTATTTCCTTGTTCCTTCCTTTATGTTTATGCCGCCCCTTATAGGATTAGGAGATGGTTTGGAGTAGGTTATGCGCCAACCCCTCCCCTATATAAGGGCTCTTTTATCACTTCTAAACAGAAGTCAAGTTAATCAATAAAGTTGAGAGGTTTATACCCATATCGATTTCTTTGGCTTCATTGTTCTAGTGTGAGCAAACTTAGGGTTCTTCATCTTGTAGAGTCCTAGCAAGCAATTAGGTTGAGATAACTTAGTTGTTTATGAATCTTGTGATCTTGAGAATTCAATTACAGGTCTAATTAAGTGCTTAAGGCCGACGAAGGAGGAGGGATAGCTTTGTGAAGGTCATCGACATACAAGTCTAGGAGTTGAAGAAGTTCAAGTCGACTTTGGTGGATATTCAAAGGGTGGATTTGAATCTAATACAACTAGATTCGTATCAGAGAGCTACTTCAAGAAGGGTTTGTGCGTGAGAGCCTTTCTCCATGTGCCATTCCTGTGTTGCTTGTTCCTAAGAAAGATGAGACTTGGAGAATGTGTGTTGATTGTAGGGCAATAAAGAACAAAACGGTAAAGTATCGTCACCCTATTCCTAGATTAGATGATATGCTAGATGAATTGCATGGTGCTTGTTTATTTTCTAAGATTGATCTTAAGAGTGGCTATCATCAAATTCGCATGAAAGAGGGTGATGAATGGAAAACTGCCTTTAAAACTAAATTAGGGTTGTATGAATGGTTAGTTATGCCTTTTGGATTGACTAATGCACCTAGTACATTCATGAGATTAATGAATCATGTTTTAAGAGTTTTTATTGGCAAGTTTGTTGTTGTTTATTTTGATGATATACTTGTGTATAAGCCGAAACCTAGATGAGCATGTTAGGCATCTAAGATGTGTGTTAGATGTACTTAGGGTTGAGAAATTGTATGCTAACCTTAAGAAATGCACCTTTTGCACAAACAAGCTTGTTTTTCTTGGTTTTGTGGTTTCATCGCAAGGAATAGAGGTTGATGAGGAAAAGATCAAGGCAATCAAAGAATGGCCAACACCACCAACGTTGGACAAGTGAGATCTTTTCATGGACTAGCCGGATTCTATAGGAGGTTTGTTAAGGACTTTAGCACCTTAGCCGCCCCTATTACAAGTGTTATGAAGAAGAATGCACCATTCAAGTGGGGAGGAGAACAACAAGAAGCATTTGAAACGTTGAAGGAAAAACTAACTAATGCTCCTTTGCTTGTTTTACCTAACTTTAACAATACTTTTGAGATTGAATGTGATGCATCAGGGGTTGGAATTGGAGCTGTTTTAATGCAAGGTGGGAAGCCCGTCGCATACTTTAGTGAGAAATTGAATGGGGCCGCATTGAGCTATCCAACCTATGATAAAGAGTTGTATGCTCTTGTGAGGGCGTTGCAAACTTGGCAAAACTACCTTTGGCCTAAGGAATTCGTGATTCATACGGATCATGAGAGCTTGAAGTATTTAAGAGGCCAACAAAAGTTGAACAAAAGACATGCTAAAAGGAGCGAATTCATTGAGTCTTTTCCTTATGTTGTGCGATACAAGCAAGGTAAGGAGAATGTTGTAGCCGATGCTTTATCAAGGAGGTATGTCTTACTTTCCATGCTTGATTCTAAGTTTCTTGGTTTTGAGTATATTAAGGAATTATATGCTAGTGATGTTTACTTTGGTGAAATATTTAAAGCATGTGAAAATTCTGGATTTGGAAAGTATTATAAGCATGATGGATTTTTGTTTAAGGAATCTAGAATGTGTGTGCCTTCTTGTTCTGTGCGCATCTTGCTTTTGAGGGAATCGCATGAAGGGGGTTTAATGGGTCACTTAGGAGTTTATAGAACATATGATATATTGCATGAACACTTCTTTTGGCCTAAGATGCGACATGATGTAGGGAAGTATATTGCTAGTTGTATTGTTTGTTTGCAAGCTAAATCTACTTCTAAACCTCATGGATTGTATACTCCTTTGCCTATTCCTCATGAACCATGGACTCATATTAGCATGGACTTTGTGTTAGGTTTACCTCGTTCTAGGAGAGGTAAAGATTCTATCTTTGTGGTTGTTGATAGGTTTTCTAAGATGGCTCACTTTGTTGCATGTACTAAAACGGATGATGCCATTAATGTGGCTAATTTGTTCTTTAAGGAAATTGTTAGACTACATGATATGTGATAGAGATGCTAAGTTCTTAAGTCACTTTTGGAGAACTTTATGGGCTAAGTTAGGTACTAAGTTGTTATTTTCTACTACTTGTCATCCTCAAACCGATGGTCAACCCGAAGTAGTTAATAGGACTTTGTCTACTTTGCTTAGGGCTTTAATTAAAAAGAACTTAAGAACTTGGGAGGATTGTCTACCTCATGTCGAATTTGCATATAATAGAAACATACATAGCACCACTGGATATTCACCTTTTGAAACTGTGTATGGTTTTAATCCTTTAACCCCATTGGATTTGATGAGTTTTCCTTTGAGTGTGCAAGTCGATATGGATGGACAAAGGAAGGCCGATTAAGTTAGAGAACTTCATGCTAGGGTTCGTGCACAAATTGAGAAGAAAACACAACACTACATGAAGAATGCTAACAAAGGGCGCAAGGAAGTCATCTTTGAACCCGGGGATTGGGTTTGGTTGCCTCTAAGGAATGAGAGGTTCCCTGAAAAGAGAAAGTCTGAGCTCTTACCTCGAGATGATGGTCCATTCCAAGTCTTGGAGAGGATCAACAACAACGCCTACAAGCTAGATCTTCCAAGTGAATATGGCAATGTAAGTGCTACTTTTAATGTTTCAGACTTATCCTTGTTTGATAGTGATGCAGATTTGAAGACAAATCCTTTTCAAGGGAGAGGGGATGATGCGCCAAGGGCTTATCATGGCTTAGAAGGACACATTGGAGCCAATGAAGATCAAGGAGATGACATCGATGCTAGCTTGAAGGAGCATGGAGATGGAGGCACTTGTGACCGGCCATTGCTTGGAGAAGCCGCGCAACACCGGCTACATGACTGGCCACATGACTTCGAGATGCCCGGCCACCACCGGCCACATGACTCGGCCATGGCCGGCCACAAGCGGCTACATGACTCGACTATGCCCGGCCACAACCAGCCACATGATCCTTTAACTATACCGTTGGGTCCAATAACAAGGGCTCGGGCTAAAAGGTTTAAGGAAGGTTTATTGGGCTTTATAAGATCTCATCTTGAAGAATTGAAGACCATTGAAGACTCATTGGGCCGATTTGAAGACCACACACCAAGGAATATTCCAAACAATTCCATGGTGTGTACCATGCTATCCATCGATGAGCATTAGGCTTAGCATTATGTAATTCGGCCATTGGGGCCTTTATTCTATCTTAGATTAGTTATTTATTTAGTCTAGAAGACATTGGGTTGGGCCTTGTTTGACTAAGTCCAATCCTTGCTTAATTATGTAATGTTATTTACTTTTCCTAGTAGGACAAGGAGTAGGTTATTTCCTTGTTCCTTCCTTTTATGTATGTCGCCACTTATAGGATTAGGATTTGGGTTTGGAGTAGGTTATGCACCAACCCCTCCCCTATATAAGGGCTCTTTTATCTTTCGTAAACATAAGTCAAGTTAATCAATAAAGTTGAGAGGTTTATACCCATATCGATTTCTTTGGCTTCATTGTTCTAGTTTGAGCAAACTTAGGGTTCTTCAATCTTGTAGAGTCCTAGCAAGCAATTAGGTTGTGATTGCTTAATTGTTTATGAATCTTGTGATCTTGAGAGTTCAATTGCAGGTCTAATTGAGAGCTTAAGTCCGACGAAAGAGAAGGAATAGCCTTGTGAAGGTCATCGACATACACATCTAGAAGTTGAAGAAGTTCAAGTCGACTTTGGTGGATATTCAAAGGGTAGATTTGAATCTAATACAATTAGATTCGTATCATTTTGCATACAAATGGGCAATGTTGAGGCTTCGGGCTTCAAGGAGAGCTTTGTTTTTGCACAGGGCTGTCCAACAAGCTCATATCACTCCGTGATACTAATCTAGTTGCAATCGGTTCAAATCCACCTTTGAGACCCGCCAAAGATCAAATTGAATCACCAAACTTCTAGACTTGTATGTCGACAATCTTCACTAAGTAAACCTCCTTCGTTCGTCGGCGGTTTACGATTCCCATGCTACTTGAATTAGGGTTTGTGATTCCTCCTCCTTCTTCAAGCTTGTCCATACTTCCTTCAAGTCCATGATCAACCTCTCCATGATCTCCATTGTTCTCTTCATGTACGTGATAAGCCCTTGGCGCATCATCCCCTCTCCCTTGAAAAGGATTTGTCCTCAAATCTGCAACACTATCAAACAAGGATAAGTCTGAAACATTAAAAGTAGCACTTACATTGCCATATTCACTTGGAAGATCTAGCTTGTAGGCATTGTTGTTGATCCTCTCCAAGATTTGGAATGGACCATCTCCACGAGGTGAGAGCTTAGACTTTCTCTTTTCAGGGAACCTCTCCTTCCTTAGATGCAACCAAATCCAATCACCAGGTTCAAAGATGATCTCTTTGCGCGCTTTGTTAGCATTCTTCATGTAGTGTTGTGTTTTCTTCTCAATTTGAGCTCGAACTCGTGCATGAAGATCCTTAACAAAGTCGGCCTTTCTTTCACCATCCATGTCGACTTGCATACTCAAAGGTAAATCCAATGGGGTTAAAGGAGTAAAGCCATACACAGCTTCAAAAGCTGAATGTACCGTAGTGCTATGTATGCTTCTATTGCATGCAAATTCAACATGAGGTAGACAATCCTCCCAAGTTCTTAAGTTCTTTTTAATCAAGGCCATAAGCAAGGTTGACAAAATCCTATTAACTACCTTAGTTGACCATCTGTTTGAGGATGAAAAGTAGTTGAAAATAACAACTTTCCTACAAATAATGCAACTAGCAACATACTTTCCTACATCATAACGCACCGTAGGCCAAAAGAAGTGTTTATGCAATATCTCATATGTTCTATCAACTCCAAAGTGACCCATTACCCCCTTCATGTGATTCCCTCACTAGCATAATGCGCAAAGAGCAAGAAGGCACACACAATCTAGATTCTTTAAACAAATATTCATCATGCTTATTATAATTTCCAAATCTAGAATTTTCACATGCTTTAAAGATTTCACCAAAGTAAACATCACTAGCATACAATTCCTTAATAAACTCAAATACAAGAAACTTAGAATCAAGCATGGAAAGTAAGACATACCTCCTTGATAAAGCATCGGCTACAACATTCTCATTACCTTGTTTGTATCGCACAACATAAGGAAAACTCTCAATGAACTCACTCCACTTAGCATGTCGTTTGTTCAACTTTTGTTGGCCTCTCAAGTACTTCAAACTCTCATGATCCGTGTGAATCACAAACTCTTTGGGTCAAAGATAGTGTTGCCATGTTTGTAATGCTCTCACAAGAGCATACAACTCTTTGTCATAGGTTGGATAATTCAATGCAGCCCCATTCAACTTCTCACTAAAATAAGCTACGGGCTTCCCACCTTGCATTAAAACAGCTCAAATTCCAACCCCTGATGCATCACATTCAATCTCAAAAGTATTGTTAAAGTTAGGTAAAACAAGCAGAGTATTAGTTAGTTTTTCTTTCAAGGTCTAAAATGCTTCTTGTTGTTCTTTTCCCCACTTGAATGGTGCATTCTTCTTCATCACACTTGTAATAGGGGCGGCTAAGGTGCTAAAGTCCTTAACAAACCTCCTATAGAATCCGGCTAAGCCATGAAAAGATCTCACTTGACCAACGTTGGTGGGGGTTGGCCATTCTTTGATTACCTTGATCTTCTCCTCATCAACTTCTATACCTTGCGATGACACCACAAAAACAAGAAAAACAAGCTTGTTTGTGCAAAAGGTGCACTTCTTAAGGTTAGCATACAACTTCTCATCAAACACACAACGCAAATGCTTAATATGTTCATCTAGGTTTCGGCTATACACAAGTATATCATCATCAAACAACTCCAACAAGTCAATCCTCCACCACCACCCTTTGGGTACTGAAATGGGTTTTATTGAACTTCCATGTTATGATTAAGTTTACAGCCAAACAAATACTTATCTTGCTAACAGAAACTGTAATATTTTGGTACATTAGCTGCTAGTTCTGACTGTTACTAATTGCTTTCTAACAGAGCAACAATAGATAAATATTTTGTAAATGTTAGCTATTTATTAAATGTTAGCATCAGGTTTAGGTTTAGGCATGGTAACTGACATGGAATCATGCATGATGAATTTTTTTGTGTAAATATGACTGGTATATCACTTGCAGTTTCTAGAAATGCAGATCTCTCTTTGTGCCTCATAGTTTTAGGCTTATTCCATAACTGCATTTATAAATGCTTTTGCTTGTTATTGTAAACAGGTTTATTGTAAACAGGGGTATATTAGTAATGTGTCAATTTGGGAATGTCACATTCCATCTAACCAAACATGGAACCCAAATATTCCCGGGAATCTCAACCAAACAAAAACATGCCACTTAAGTTCAGGCCGGAATATTTGTCAATTTGGGAATCTCATATTCCCCCAAACCAAACGCAACCAAAGAGATATCATATAGCCCACCAAGAAATTACCCAAAGAGTTTGGTGCAACAGATATAAAGTCGTATGATATCATATACTATTCGTTTTCTTTTCTTTTTTTTTTTTTGGGGGTTCAAAATATTGTTCGTCTGCACAATAAAAAATTAATCAACGAATAGAACATGGTATAAGTACAATGAAATCAATGAATAGAGCATGACTGGTAAAAGATGAAGGCTAAACCAGTAAATCAGATTACTCGAGCACAGTCACCTGCTTCACAAATCAACACAGCTGTATCTTGGTTCAATTGGCTTGCCAGCACTGGCTGGAGCTTAGGATATTCTTCCCTCACAAAATTTGCAGCTTCTTCTGCACCATCAGCGCCTACCAATGCAACACAGCAACCCCTGAATCCTGCACCGCTGAATCGAGCTCCAAAGACGCCGGGCGCCTTCAATAGGACCTCGTATAGTTGAATCAGGGGCTCACAACCTAAACAGTCATTGCATGACAGATAGTCATATGTTTATGGAAATTAATAGTTGAATGATTTCCAGAGTCACAAACTGATACTTCAAAGGGAAAAAAAAAAAAATTGCCCTGCATCTGCTATATAGTTGATACGAGAATCCTTTCTGCACTTCATACTTCAAACATTTTATCAAAGACAGTTAAGGAAATATTGAGAAAGGTTTTAGTGTGTAATCAACTCATCGAAAATATAGAGAATACAAGTGAAAACTCCAAAGCCTGAACTGGTATAAGCTTCAAATATCAAAAAAGGTTTGGAGATGGGACCATGAGAAAGGACACGATCTATGTATAATATGAAAATAAAATAAAACTTAATCAATGTATGATTACTGCATATTTCCAAATGGGCTCCAATGGAAAATATGGATATGAATATTTTATTAGTTTTTTCTTCTTGGTTTAATATGCAACTAAGAAGCAGAAAAGGTAGGCCGTACCAGATTCATAGTTTATAATAGAACTTAGACCAGAAGCTGACATTAGTTGACCAAAATATTTCAAATCTCCTGAAGCCCATGCCTCTACTCCTGGAATAACCGATATTTCAATGCCCTATTAGTTTATTAGACATGAAGCAGAATGGATATCCACATGAGACAATTATGTCAGGTAGATAAATTTTTGGAAGTGTGAGAATGTGGTACCAACCTTTAGTAACTCGATCATTTTCTGAAAAATAATGCTCTGCTCTTCGGGCTAGATTTGGTTCCAGATTGAACTGGAAGGAAAGGAGATATGACTCTCAAAATAAGTTTACGATAAAAAGTAACATGTTAGGTCAAACAACTAGATTCTTAGCAGTATATACATATCTACTACCTTCTAGGCTCAGGTGGAATGATGCTGCAGTTTGATAAAGATCTCAGATCTTATGTTTGAGACATAGGGTCTCCTCTTATCATTTAGGAAAAGGGGCACACATAACACAATCCAGTGATGATGTACAAAGTTGATTCAGACCAGAAGAATCATTGTTTTTCATGTAATATAAAAGTTTTCATGCACAGGGAATGTATGTTATTTAAGTTGCTTTAAGCTAGTTTTATTATTTCATAAGTATCAAGAAGTTATTTTGCTTGTAGTCTAAAGTAATTAGTCTTCTATTTTGGGTTTTAGTCCTAATAGCAATCAATATAAAATGCTTAGATAACATTCATATCCAGGTAGCTTATTGAGAAATTTCTAAGAATCTTGACTCTGAGTTTTTTTTATATCCCTTTCACACTCTCTACTGCTCGCTTTCTTTCTTTCTCGCCCGTCTTATCCTATCTTCATGCTACATCATCAGTGAGGTGACGTACACCAGATTTACATCATACTCATGTATGCACACACCAATGTTCTCTAACTATTTGAAAGTGAGATACAAATCCCATTTAGTGAAATGGAGAATTGAGCTTGAAGTTTACTCTCTAGATGGATAAATAATTAAATATGTAAAATGAAAACATAACTGTTCAACTGATAAGAAATGCAAAAGAAATTCTCAACTTTAAATTTCAGAGTAATGGACGGTTACCTTGTAAGCTTCATAAGCTTCTCGTTCAACTGTTCAGATAGCGGGGAAGAAAAAATAAATAAATTCCTTGTGCAAATGAGAAAAAAAAAAAAAAAAAAAAATGTTTGATTCAAAGAGAAAATTGGATCAAGTACTAGCCATTGGACAGGAAGGGCTGTAGTTCAGCATTTCCAGAAGCACTGCAAAACATAAAACAGAAAACAAAATGAAAGGGAAACATTATAAACCAGGTAATGTTCCAAGGAAACAGTAATATTAACATGTGGCACAGAAAGTTGCACAAAAATGCAATTATGATATATAGAGTTCTCAATATCTCATTGTAAGATATATGTTAAGTCAGAAACAAAGAATGTTGATTTCATAGTGCCATCAGTTGTGCACTTGTGAGCATTTATCACTGCAGAGTGCAGACCCAACTCAGACATTGAAAACTTTCTCAGTTCTGTATGACAAGGAGAGCAATGCATTAAACATAAATGCCTGCTGTTCGTACAAGTTGGTACTATCTATGTACCAACTTCTATAATCAGCATAATAAAGATAACAATACAAATGTTATCCATTCGCATTCTTAAACTGTGGGCCAGTATTGAGATTTTACATTGAAACAACTGTCTAGGAAGTGAAGAAGACAATGTGATTATATGTGCAACTAAATCAACAAAATCATAGTTGAAATTTTCCATTGGTCTCAGTTAGAGTGAAATAGAATCATACTGCAGAAGAACTTTGGCAGCTTCTTGACATTCTGCAACTCGACAATTATATCCAGGGTTGCTTGTCAAAGCTTGCCTCAGTCCTGAAAACGCTAGTAATATTTTGTAGCCTCTCTGTTGATCCTTCAGAAAATCTGGTGGGTGTATAAGCTTGTTTTCCATAGTCTACACATAATGAAATGCCTTGTAACTTAAACATGTATTCAGACTTTATTTTACGAAAATAATAAAAAACAACAATTCCTGATTGGATCACAATTATATTCCCATAAAAAATAAAAAAGAAGGAATCAGATATTTCAATGAATTAACAAACTAAGTGATCCAACAATATAGCAAATTCTATTAAAAAAATTATTTTATTTATTTTATTTTTAACTAAAATATTATCCACATATAAATAAGACAGGTATATCAGTTTATACTGGGATAAAATCTTGTAAAATAATAATAAAACGATATTAGAAGGGCTTAGGGAGAAGCATCTGACAAAATTTAGACTGCTGAAGCATGTGGCAGACAAGCAATTACGGACAGGTCCTAAGATCACATACTTTTCGATGTCCTAGGTATTCTTGTTACTCTTAATTACAGCCTATGACAGAAAAAGAAAATATTTCATTTCTTTTTCCTCAATTTATTAGCAGAAACAATTACAAATATGCTACACAGTAAATAAAGTAAATCTTTGTCAATTTAATTTGCTAGCATGACCAAATATTATAATGATGATGCTATGTATAGTATATGCAAATACAATGACATAATAATTCAATACAACTGGGGAGGAACAAAGATATATTAACATACAAAGAAATGTGAGAATAGAACACTGCCATAGATCTTTGAGATAATAATTGAATTACACCAAGTCTATCAGACGAATTAAGCAATGATAAAATAACAATGATCAACCATATGAAAACCAAACAAGGATCTATTTCTATGTCTGAAGATGGATAAGCTATTTCGGAAAGTATTACTAACAGTGACTTACTTTGCAGTTTATGAACGTTAGACAGCCGCGGCTGGAAAGCAATATAGCTGATTGATCCAATATGCCATTTCTCAGACCCAAATACTCATTTTCAATCACCCTGCACGTGCCATAACATCAGATGCAGAAAGGTTAAACAAATAATGATGAAGAGGCAGTTGCCCCAAAAATGTGCATTCTCTGACTGATGAAGCACTTTAGGATAAAAAATTTAGTAAAAAATATTAAAAAGAAAGATTGAAGTTGGGCCAAATTTACCACTTAGGTTAGGGTGATAGACCAAATTTACCACTCAATCATAGATGGATACAATTTTGACACTGTACTTTTTAGTTTGGTCAAAAAAAGGTCAAAAAGTTAATAACAAAGGAATATTCCTTTGCTTCCTAACAGATATTCTCTTTACTAGAAATTTGACCAATTTTTAAACAAAATTAGAAGTACAGTTTCAAGATGTTCACCCATCAAAAAATAAATTTGATCCATCACACCAAATAGAGTGACAAATTTGGATGTTATCCTAAAAAGAATTAAAATCAAGCACTCAAACAAACTTCACTGCCAGCTGATGGGAGCACACTATTTAAGAAAGGGGAAAAAAAAAAAAAAAAAAAAAAAAAAAAAAAAAACAATTCCCTAAATCCCAATTACGATCTTCCACGATGCCTTTCGGATAGATGAATCATTCACATTTTTTAAACTTTTTTTTCATCATATTCTTCTTTTTATTTTGGTCTTTTCCTTTGTTCTTTAAAAAAAAATGGGGAAAGGAGATTTGAACCTACCTCTTTGAATATTGGGGATACATGCACCTACCACTGAGCCATGTGCAGAAGTGCATATTTTGGGAGATGGAGTATTGGGATTTCCCCCTTAGATTTTGCTCTGATTTCTACCTTCTTTCCTTTTCTTTCCCCATTTCATTTGCTAGTTCCTAGTCGTCAAATCTATCCCTAGTTTTCTCCCCGATTTCTATTCTCTATCATGTTCCCCATCTAAACTCTTTGTAATGATTTTATAAACATGCTGAAGCAACACACATGTTAATCTGCCTAAAAGTCATAAACTTTTAGAAAATAATATCTGATAGAATCCACCAGTTAAACGTCAAATGCTAAACTCAACATGAAATAATTTGGATGAATATTGCCACTAAAGAAGCATGCATGACACCTAAGTATTAGACATGAACACAAATACCTGTCATATTCGATATTTTCCGTGGAAGATATGGTTAAATTATTTGCACTTTCCAAAGCCAGCAGATAAGCTATGCCAACCTGTCAAGGAATAACTTCACTACATCTTTTAATATGGTATGTACAAAAGAAGACAACTAATTAAAAAGGGAAAGGAATGCTTCAGATTGGCCTTAGAATTATATAGAAAGTAATAAGAAACAAGACAATTAGTGATAAAAGTTATACATATTGGCCTGAAACTACATTGGTGATTTAACTTACTCCCTGAGTTCTTTTATTACCAAAATTCATTAAAAAGATTAAAAAAAAAAAAAAAAAAAAAAAAAACCCTGAGGTCTTCTTCAAGAAAAACGCATACTTAACTATATCTAATGAATGGCCAAGACCATTCATGCTTCTACTTGAACTGCCTTGTATAAATTAAGCGAACTAAATATACCACATTAATTTAACATCATATATATCAGGTCCGTATTCTCAATGAAGAAGACAGGAAAAATGATAGGGGTGGTTGCTACTATCAAAACGGTCAAGCAGTGGTGCTTATTCAACCTAACATGTAGGAAACATGGAGTTTCATCATGCTTCAAAACTAGTGTAGTTCTGTAAAGTAGAGGGTTTACTGTTTAGCTTGCACGTCACCAATGACTAATTATGTTCATACCAAAAAGATAATCACTAATTGTCATCAATATA
Organism: Corchorus capsularis; assembly: GCA_001974805.1. Classification (NCBI taxonomy): domain Eukaryota; kingdom Viridiplantae; phylum Streptophyta; class Magnoliopsida; order Malvales; family Malvaceae; genus Corchorus; species Corchorus capsularis. Next base: position 28,524 of record AWWV01008815.1, read on the forward strand.
CTAGCATTTCCAGGAAACATCATTTTTATTGTCATCTATAGAATTGTTCTAAAACTGGCCTATATATTTACAAGTGGATTCTAGAAAAGGCATTATGTGAAATTTTATCCCTAGGGTGGATTTTCTTAGAGCAGTGTGCTGATGATTGTCATCTAGGGTAGAGAAAGTGTAAATGCAGAAGCTTTTTCCCTTCTCTCTACAACCCACTCCCACCTTAACTGTCTATATGCTGTAACGCAAACAAACAAAAGCATAAACGTACAGCAGCTGAAGAGCTAAGGCCTGAACTATCCAGACCCTCAGATCCATAGATATAGCCAATGATTCCCTGCAAATATAAGCAGAACTTGATTAAAAAAAAACCTGCATATTCTCAAAAATGATAAATGTGAAAACAAACTAAGAAAATAAACCTTTGTTGTCACAATTGTATTATGTCTACTCAGAAATGGGACAGAAATAGCCATCAATTTAAGAATCTGAACCAATACAAGAAGACCGGGGGAGGGGGGGAGGGTAAAGGAGAGGATACTCAGTTCCCAAGGAGAGGACTAAAGTACCATTTTCCCCTTTGAACTTGTAGCGTTTGGACGTTTTGCTCCTTGAACTTCAATTTTGGGACGTTTTGACCCCTCAACGTAACGGCACCCTCAAGCCAGGCTGAGGGTAGGGGTGGGCATGAGTCGGTTCCACCGACCCAACCGAAGTATGTCGGTTCGGTTTTTGGGTGCAGTCGGTTAATCGGTGGAAAACCGATGGTTAATATGTTAATTCGGTCGATGATCGGTCTATATTTTTTAGACCCGAAACCGACCAAGAAACCGACCGAATAAATAATAAAATAATTTTTTATATTTATATTATATATTAATCAATAATTATTTATATATATTGTAAAACCCTAAATGCAATTTTCATTTTACGTGTTCTCTCTCCTTCCCTCTGCACCTCTGCCTCTCTTCTTTCTCATGAACAAGGCTAAAAAAATCCAAATTTGAACCCTTTCTATCCATATTTTCAGTGGAAATATAAGCTTCTTAAAGCAAATTTCTTGTTCCCCATGTAAATTCCTACCCCTTTTCTTTTTTATATCATTAGATTGCAAAAATTCGAGCCCTTCCTTTCGATGAATCCTAATTTTTTTTCAGTTTTAACTTTAGAATTTTGTTTGATTTTGATTGAATAAGTCTATATCCACTTCTTTTAGTTATAAACTCGTCCTTTTGTCTTCAATTGATGGCCTAAATTGGAGAAACCCTAATTCCCAATTTGAAACTTAAACTAGCAAAGGTGAGTAATTTTTTTTTCGATTTTGATTTATTGTTTTATTTTTGATATTTAAGTCTAAACCCTCTGTTATTACTTATTAATTCCATTTCTTTATTTTGTTTTAGATTAATTTCAAAGTTTTCTGCAAATTGAGGCCTTCAAAGATTTTTGTAAAACCATTGAATATTTGAATTATTGGCATTGATCTAATGATGGATCTAATCTTTCCACACATCTTGCAGATGAGATTGTTGAAAGACCAAGACCTAAAGATTGTCCAAATAGGTCTGATGAACCATGTGCAGATCGAGCTACTCCCCAGCCAGAAGAAATTGAAAGAAGGAAAAATGAACCTCAGGCACTACAAAGATCACCCAGTTCTGCTGATACTAGCAGAGGGAAGCGAAAAATCAAATTCTCAACACCGCTAGTAAGAGGGACCATGTCTCATCAAGTAAGAAAGATTAAGGCCTTCAAAGATTTTTGTAAAACCATTGAATTGCTCTGTTTCTTCTCCCTGCATATAGCTCTGTTTTGCAGCCAAGCTCTGTTTTCTTGCTGTTTTTTTTTAGCCATGATTAGTTTGAGATACTACCTTTCAAGTGTTTGATGATGGAATGCCTGTGTGTAATTTCCTTCTTTGTTACCTTTTAATTTTCCAGCAGCTTGTACAAGTTTGATTAATTTTACAATTTGAATGTAGCAACCGACTGGTGCTAAAAACCGACCAGCACCGAAGCACTAGTCGGTGATCGATAGCTGGGGGGCTGTCGGTCGGTAGTCAATTTTTTAAAAATTTTCCCCCCGTCCGACCGACGCCCACCCTTAGCTGAGGGGGCAAAACGTCCCAAAATTGAAGTTCAGGGAGCAAAATGTCCAAAATTGAAGTTCATGGGGCAAAACATCCAAAAGCTACAAGTTTAAGGGGGAAAATGGTAGTTTAGTCCTAAGGAAAGAAACTTGGTTTGTATATCTCTGATCGACAATTTCTGCATGTTCTAGACTATAAACAAATTTCATCTAGTTATGATATTCATTAAAAAATAGACGTGCTTCACAGCTTATAATAGACTGATGGTTTCATTTTTCTCCTCTGGGATATATAATAATTTAGATAGCCTTTTACTTCTATTAAATACAGGGAAATAGCTCACCTGTGCAAGATGGTTCCCTCTGCTCTGTAATGAATACAAGGCCCCTCGAGCATATCTGCCCCAGTCACATTCTTCTGAAGAGGGAGAAGAATTATCTCCTTTACTCTCTTCACACTTGCTAATGGTGTGTCTTTTCTGCTGGGTTTCATTAACACTATAAAACCAGAACGGAAAAAGAGTTGAGTTTAAAAGGTCAAAGCATTGTGTAATCATAATGCAGAAAAAGTGACTCATCAGAATAACCAATCCTGTTCGAATTAAAAACAAGAAATTCATGTACATATTATGGGAAAATACACTAAGAATAAGAGTATAGTACTACTATATAAGGTACACTCCTAAGCTTGAGACACGAAGGGGATATGGTGAAATTGGTAGATGCTACGGACTTAATTGGATTGGATTGAGCTTTGGCATGGTAACCTACTAAGTGATAACTTTCAAATTCAGAGAAATCCTGGAATGAAAAATGGGCAATCCTGAGTCAAATCCTATTATTTCACGAAAATACATCTCCAATGTATTTGGTAATTTCCTACTTATAATAGTTAAAGAAGCTGAATAACAAGCAATTTAAGGTAGAAGAGTGCTGACCTGTGAGGTTAGTGAAGGTCGTGTGGGGGAGGGTAGAAAGAAAAAAGTAAATTCAATTTTTAGCATAAGCATTATGAGGATACTTGATATTGATACACAAATTTCATCTAACCAAAATTACTGTCCATGGTTAACAAACAATTAGGATTTTATGGCTGTTGGAGAGGAGAGATCTCAAAAACTCTTATTGGGCTTGGCAATATAAAATACTAATTAAATAAACAAGAAATATGAGAAGACATTATTGAAGATCAACGCATAAGTGGAGGAGAATTATCATTCATACCTGAAGGTAACTTCTCCTTTAAACTGTCCTGAACGTAATTTAACCTGCAGCAAGTGTTGCAAATTGCATTCATAGAAGATAAAATGACATAAATTGCAATAGCACAATAGAAACAAGGTCTATGTGGTGCTTTATGTGTGAGAGGGAGAGAGCAGAGACGGAAAGAATCATAAAGGTATCCAACAACAACAAATTTTGGTACATAAGTAAGGTGTCTAAAATTCAACAACAGCCTATTTATTATCGCCTCTCATGAAGCTTGGGTTCACCCTCGTATGAATCAGTCAAATTCATTACATTTGCACTTTAATCACAGTTGCAAATACCAGGTAGCTACCACTCTTTCATATGACATATCGTTCATATGATCTGATGTTGACAGCAGGTAGCAATTAGTCAGGGTACAACATATGCAACACAGCCTGCTGCCGGACGCATAATGATATACTACTTGCCAAGCCACATTACACAAGCCAAATGACAATATAACTGCCGAAGCAAAATAATCATAAGCTCACGGCCAAAACAACCTCATAATTCTTAATGAACTGATAGGTCAAAAAAGCTTCAATAGAAGAGAAAGGCACTCAGCACCAGGTAAATAAATCTGCTTTGTTTAGGAACACTAACAACTAGTTTACAGATTTACCTGGCTTATGCCACTCCCATGGACCACATAAGGGTCAACTATATTCCATATTTGAAGACGGGATATATAATAAACTTATTCAATTAGAAAAGGGAGCAATAGACACACTTGTGCAGTATTTCACGTATGCAATAATTTTGTTTCATCTACTTTCTTTGCACACAACAAGTAAGATTCTGAAAGACCAGAGCTAAGCAGGCAGATAACAAGCTGAAACAAAACAAGCAGATTCCGCCTCAGCATAAGTAGTGTATAGCATCACAACTTATATATTAGTTTGTAGTGTCTAAGAACAGGAATATTTTCGTCAAAAATGTTAAGATTCAAGAATAAGTAATTGTGAAACTTTGAGAAGTGTCTACTCTGGGTTCTGCAAAATAAGATGTAAAATACTATCTGAATCTCACCTGAGTGTCGTCTGAAGGGACAAACCCCAGCAGTACTCCTTTATTAATTGTCATAGCAGAGACCATTCCACCCTGCAAGCATATTGAACAGAAAAAAGTGGTAATCAAAAAAACATATACATATGTGTGTATGTGTGTGATCAACAACATAAAGTCAAGCTATACACAATAGTGAGCACACACAGGTGCAAGGTATTAACCTGATGATCAATGTGAGCTCCCAATGGACAAATCCGATAAGGAGATACAACAACTCGAACATTGTCCTCATCTTTCCCGGCCATTTCAGACACTATCTTTCTAATTTTATTTAACTGTGATCCATCGGCATCACCGCAATGAATATAAATCATGGTAACCAATGCAAAGCAGGGGAATGTAAGTAAGAAAGAAACCCAAGATTCATTAAAATTAAATTAAAGCAAAAAAAAAAATTATATGCAAAGGCGATGCCATATCAAAAATTTAAAGCACTCCGATATATCAGACTAAATGAACCAAATCTGGCCACCATTTTTGGGTAAGAAAATCACTTGGAAGATAGTGGTAAAAACAATGTTATCAACACCAATGTAAGAAAAGAAAAGAAATTGTATGGATATGAGTAAATCAAACACTAAAACCCAGATAGATGCAGAAATATCGGCCAATTCAACAAAGTTTAAATAGAAAACGGAGTTAAAAATAGAAAGGAAATGGCAATGGGGCAAGAAAGATGAAAACCTCATCCTCAGTAGGCCAAGAAATTGCATCCATCTCCGGATAGCTCCTGATCCCTACCCACTTTGAGCGCTTTGTCGATACTATTGAAATACCGGAAAAGTTGTAAAGTGTAAGGAGAAGGGAGATGAGTTAGGGAGGTTGTTGAGCCGGGAAAATTGGTTAAAATGGCAATTGATGTTGGGTTATTTGCTAATGTTTTCTCACAATTTTTTTCCCAGTTGACAAGTTCAATAAAGACGAGATGGGTAGCCCGCGTTGGCGCGTCTTTTTATTTATTTTTTTTTATTGCTCTCCGTGCCATTCATCCTTGAATCAAATATGGTTTTATTGGTTTTTTCTATATTTAATACATAAATATAGTTTCTTTCTTATCTAGTCTTACTTCATTCGACAATCATATCTTGTTTTTAGCTCTTGCTCTTTTGGCATTTGGAAATCTGTAAAACAATTAGAATGATGAATATATAAAAGTCCAATGATAAGAATGATGGTTCTTATCAAATATGGTATAGTATGCTACGGCTACCTCTAATGATCTTATCACTCTAAGTATCTAATAAGCTCTTGAATTCTAAGTCTTTGATAGGTTAATTATAAATTTGAATAGCTTTAGCCATCAAATTGTATATGTAATGGAATGATTGTTAATTATTTACTTAAAATAAAATATCATTCAATCATTGAATCAAATATGGTTTTGTTGGTCTTTTCTATATGATGGTTATATAAAAATCCAAAGATAAGAATGATGGTTCTTATCAAATTGTATATGTAATGGAATGATTGTTAATTATTTACTTAAAATAAAATATCATTCAACACTTAAAATGAATGAAAGTTGAGTAGGAAAAACGATTGTATCATTTTTCCTTTTAATCATCTTTTTTATAATCTTCTTGTCTAATCAAAAAAATGAGGATGAAGGGGAATAATAGGTATGTAGGCTAATGTCATCAGTATGCTTGAATATTGAGAAGCATAATTCCCTTTTAATCATTTTTTTTTCTAATCTTCTTGTGTAATCAAAAAAATGAGGATGAAGGGAATAATTAGGTATTAATTAGCTATTATTGCCTTTTAATCATATTGAATTTATTCATTATTAATTAACTATTAATTAGATATTAATTAGCTATTAATTAGATATAGTATAATGGATGATTAAGGAGGGGCTTTAAATTAATATGTTAGATGTGAGAAATTACCAAAATGGGGCGATAAGGTGGCACCAGGTTAAAAGTTGAAAGGGCTTGTTAGTAATTTCCATAGGGGACAAAAATAATCTAAAAAAATGAGGTTGAAGGGAATAATTAGGTATTAATTAGCTATTATTCCCTTTTAATCATATTGAATTTATTCATTATTAATTAACTATTAATTAGATATTAAATAGCTATTAATTAGATATAGTATAATGGATGATTAAGGAGGGGCTTTAAATTAATATGTTAGATGTGAGAAATTACCAAAATGGGGCAATAAGGTGGCACCAGGTTAAAAGTTGAAAGGGTCTGTTAGTAATTTCCATAGGGGACAAAAATAATATATAGTATATATGTGTCATTTTATCACATATCAATTTTAAATTGGTTTGGGCCAATTAAATATATGTCTACTCATGAACATGATATTAAAATGGACTATACAATAGAAGGTAATCCTACTCCAATTTCCCATAATCCCACTCTGCTCCTCCCAAAATTCGAATCCGGGACCTCCCACAAGAAGTTCCAAGTTTAACCACTAGGGTGTCCCCTTGGGCCCAATTAAATAGGTGATGGTTTGGGCTAAAAGATTTATTCTCAAGAAATAAATTTTAAACAAGCCAGTTTTAAAAAAAATAAAAAGAAAGAAAAACAAAAAATTGTTATGTATTCATTTTATTTGTAAGTACTCATTGTGAGAGCGTTTGTCTTGCTTCGTGCAAGTTTCCAAAAAAAATTTCCCTTTTCTTTTTCTTCTCTCCATATTCAAACTTGATTGCTGAAAATGGCAGATGATCTTAACAATTTATGGGCTAATCTTTCCAAGAGTGATGAGGAAAGTAGCTTTCTTTTAGTTACTCAAACTTGGGTGGATGAAACCTTGGGAGAAGTTTCTCGTTGTCTGATTGGGAAATTACTCACTCGAAAGCCTACCAACATCGACATATTCAAATCGATGTAAACTAAAGTTTGGAAACTTACTAATGCATTGAAAATTAAAGAATTAGACAACAAAGTGTTCCTTTTTCATTTTGAAAGAGGGTGATACGAATCTAGTTGTGTATCGCACCAAATCCACCTTAGAGACCCGCCTAAGATCAACTTGAATCACCAAACTTTTAGATGAGTATGTCGACAATCTTCACTTGATAAATCCTCCTTCGTTCTCGGCCTTAGACCTCCAAGTCGACCTGCACTTGAACACCTGAGATCACAAGATTCAGAAACAATTAAGCAATCACAACATAATTGTTTGCTAGGACTCTACAAGATTGAAGAACCCTAAGTTTGCTCAAACTAAAAACCTAGTTTCTGTAAAAAATCAATAACAGCACAGATTTTTTTGATTTTTTTGAGTATTTTTCCCAGAAAGATCACACTAAAATAAGTCTAGATCTCAAATTTCAAAGCTTTCCGAGTTCAAACGAATCCAGAATAAATTTCACAAGTTTCTGGTCGAAATTTTTTTTATTTTTTTGATATTTTTTTTATATAACTACTAGTTATGAGGGACTCAAATCTGAAATTTTAAAGCAAAAAGATGTAAGATGAATCGGCTATGAATTTTCAAAGTTGCTAATTTTTTTGAATTTTCAAGAAGGGTGGTGCGATGAGTGTGTGGGTGAAATCGATGTGATGAATGATGAGTAAAAAGATAGATTTACCGATTGAAGATGATAAACCTAAGCTCTGATACCAATTGATACGAATCTAGTTGTATTAGATTCAAATCTATCCTTTGAATATCCACCAAAGTCAACTTGAACTTCTTCAACTTCTAGATGTGTATGTCGATGACCTTCACAAGGTTATTCCTCATCTTTCGTCGGACTTAAGCACTCAATTAGACCTGCAATTAAACTCTTAAGATCACAAGATTCACAAACAATTAAGCAATCACAACCTAATTGCTTGCTAGGACTCTACAAGATGAAGAACCCTAAGTTTGCTCAAACTAGAACAATGAAACCAAAGAAATCGATATGGGTATAAACCTCTCAACTTTTATTGATTAACTTGACTTACGTTTACAAAAAGGGAATGGTCCCTTTATATAGTAGTAGGGGACGCATAACCCTTCTCCTAAAGTTAAAAGGAAAACATTACATAAAGGAAGGATCAAGGAAATCGCTTACTCCTTGTCCTACTAGGAAAAGTAAATAACATTACATAATTAAGCAGGGATTGGACTTAGTCAAACAAAACCCAACCCAATGTCTTCTAGACTAAATAAATAACTAATCTAAGATAGAATAAAGGCCCCAATGGCCGAATTACACAATGTTAAGCCTAAAGCTCATCGATGGATAACATGGTACACACCATGGAATCGTTTGGATATTCCTTGGTGTGTGGTCTTCAAATCGGCCCAATGAGTCTTCAATGGTCTTCAATTCTTCAAGATGAGATCTTATAAAGCCCACTAAAGCTTCCTTAAACCTTTGAGCCCGAGCCCTTGTTATTGGACCCAACGGTATAGTTAAAGGATCATGTGGCCGGTTGTGGCCAAGTCATGTGGCCGGTTGTGGTCGGGCATGGCCGAGTCATGTGGCCGGTGGTGGCCGGGCATGGCTGAGTCATGTGGCCAGTGTTGCGCGGCTTCTCCAAGCAATGGCCGGTCACAAGTGCTTCCAACTCCATGCTCCTCCAAGCTAGCATCGATGACATCTCCTTGATCTTCATTGGCTCCAATGTGTTCTTCTAAGCCATGATAAGCCCTTGGCGCATGCAACAGCCATAGTGTTTCAATCGTTCACTAAATATCTCGAATGAGTTTGATGGCTTCTTGGTTTCAAAGGCAATTGATCTCGATTGGTGCTCGTTTTGGGTGCAGATCCATGGTTTACCAATAGCATATATGAATGAGAATGTTGGCCTTGTAATTGGAAAGCAGATTGGAATTGTTGAAGAAGTTGATCTTTGTGGTGATAAGATTGCTTGGGGTAAACGTCTTCGTATTCGTGTCACACTCAATGTCACTAAATCTGTCAAAAAAGGAACAAAGGTGCGAATTTCAGGCAATGGAGTGTGTGTTAAGATGTTCAACTATGAAAGACTGCCCGATTTCTATCATGTTTATGGCTGTTTGAACTATCAAGAAAGCAAATGCGAGGTAGCCTATACAATGAGGAAGAATAATTGTTCGGTTATTAGAGAATATGGTGCATGGCTTAGAGTAGAACTTCCAAAATCTTCATCCAATTACTTTGCAGTCCTACTATCGCTGTATCTCATCATCGATGCAATTTCATAGGCCAAGGGAGTGGATTTCAGAAAATGGGTTTGACTTGTCTTCGAAAGTCACAAGCAGAGGACAGTGCAGAGAATTCAGAAAATTGTGCTACATCAAAGGCAATTATTGGACAAAATTGTGCTACATCAAAGGCAATTATTGGAGAAAATTGTGCAACATCAAACGCAGTTTCCAGACAAAATTTGCGTGCTGATTGTCATCCCACAGTTAATTTGGTTCTAGGAAGTTCCAATAATTTAGAATTGGTAACTGCTTGAACAAAGGAACTTTCGACAAAAATGGCAGATGTTTCTCATGGTTTGGCAAAACAGAAGTTGATTTCGAGTGAAGAAGATGTGGAATTAATTCATCATATTATTCAGAATCAATATTATCCCATTCATTTGCCTAAGCCTTTTAAGAGTTCTTTTGTCTTTGGATCTCTTCCTAATGACAAACTCTCTGACCTTAAGAAGAACTCCTATTTGAGAAGCCTTTCAAAACAAAATTTTCTCAGCATTCAATTTCTGGTAATAAGAGAATTACTGGTGAAGAAAATTTTGAAAATGTATCATCTGCTTCCACCACCAAATGTCTTTGAGATGTTGCTGCAATTGAAGAACAAAACCACTCTGAACAAGGAACGGCGAGGAAGGGGTCGACTAGCCCTCCTCGCCGAGCCCATTGAATCTTCTACTCTAGAACTGTCGGGGACTTGGGACACCCCGATCAGTTCACATATTGACCGGATGGTTAGAAAACGTAGTCCTACTATTGTATTTCTATCGGAGACAAAGACGAATTCAGATGATAAGGCAAAACTGGGATTTGATCACTGCTTCAGTGTTAATTGTGTTAGGTAGTCAGGAGGTTTGGCTCTTCTTTGGTCTTCTAATATTAGTATCACTTTACTTTCCTACTCTTCTAGTCATACTGGTGTGGAGGTGATTAACCAAGGCCATAAGCCATGGCGCTTTACTAGTTTCTATGGAGCACCAATTGTGAACAACAAAAGAGATTCTTGGCGCCTCCTTACTTCATTGAAATCCCGTTCACAACTACCTTGGTTGCGTTGCGACGATTTTAATGAAATCACTTGCCAAACTAACAAATTTTGTGGTGCTTTGAGGCCTCAAAATCAGATAAAAGCTTTCAATGAAACTATCCAAGCTTGTGGTTTTCAATCGATTTTTGTAAGGGGACCAAAGATGACTTGGAGCCGTTTTATCAATGGAGAACAAGTGTTTGAGAAATTAAATTAGACATATGCCTAGCCACTGATGAATGGATGAAAAAGTTTAATTTTTCTTTTAAAGAGCATCTCTTGTCTTTAGTTTCTGACCATTTGCCAATTTTACTACATGTTTCAAGCACTCTAGATTAGCAACTTCATGGCAAAAAAAAACAGTTTGGATTTGAAAATATGTGGACACAACATGAAGGGGTCGAGGAAGTAATTGCAAGAGGTTGGCCCGAATCTTCTTCTGCTAGTGTGTACACACCCGTTTTTGCTCTTATATCATTTAACATAGGTTATTATACCTACTATTAATTTTATATGCAAGGCCCTCATTGAGCGCCACTTGGCGTTTTATTTATTTGACAAATGTCAATTGTAAATTTCCTAATGCTTTGTTTACTATGTTTGTGTTCATTAAATAGGTGATTTTTGGTCTATTATTATTGTGTCTATGACTTTATTCAATAAGCAAATTCACTCATTATTGATTCCAAATGTGGGATCCGGCTGAAATATGACAAACCAGTTATTTTAATTTTTATTTTCATTTATTAGTTTAGGTGATTTTAATTGATTCAATGTATTAATATCTCTTTAAGCCTAGATTTGTTTTAACCGGTCAAAGAAGTTAACCCAAATATATATATTTACACCCCAAAAACAATGCATGTGTGAAGACATAATTAAGCAAAAAATGAATCTTATCATCTTTTATGATCTTTATATATCTTAACTGATGATTTTTATTTCATAATCAAAATTTCTTAAAAGCACTTATAAATTGCTTTTCTTAACTGAATTTTCTTAAAATCATATCTAAATTCGATTTTTTAAAAACATTTTCTTAATAAAATTTATCAAATCGAACACCCACACGCAAAGCGCGGGCTGTCCAATTAGTTTATATATATTTATACATTTAGGGTGACTTAGGTCATTTTCAAGTTCACTTTGGCATTTAGTATAAGATTTATTTTACTATTTAGCATATTGATTGCATTCAATAATACAAAAAAATTGCTCTTTGCTGATAGTTTAATTTCATTTTCTTTTGCATATCCTAGGCATTTGCACTTTAGATTCATATCAGCTTAGTTTGCTTAGTTTAATTACTTTCTTTGCATTATGATGGAAAATGTATTTTTTTATGCTCATTTGGAGATTTAAATACTACATAAGATTAAGGCTTCGTATTATCTTGTGGCATTGTATTGGTTCAGTTTACATTGTTACAAGGTAATACGGTCGTTTGCCATGTTCCGGTCTCGGTGCGTGACATAGCTAAATATTTTAGATATTCATCATTTCTCCAAGCAAAATTGGGGCGAAATCCTTCTTTCTTATGGAGGAGTTTCATTTCTGCAATGGTGGAGGATTCATGCTAGAGAATTGGTTAGAGCATAATGGTTGATGCTTGATCGGATAAAGGATCAATTGACCATCTTACAAACCACAACCATTGCCTGGAATTATCCAACAGCCTATGAAAGTTGCTGAGTGTTACGGCCCGAATCCGCAGGTCCGAAACACAACGCCACACACTCATGAAGTAAAACTCATGAGCATGTAAGGCCAACATATATACAGTCCAATAAGTTTAAAAGTCTAAAATTTATAAAACCTCTCAAAAACCGAAATTGGTCTTACAATCTCCAACAATAAACAATAAACGATAGCAGAAGCAGTTCAATAACGTAAATGAAAAAATGTCTACTTATTCGTCCTAAGCGCACTCTCCTCAAATGCACCCCAAAGCTCAATCGTCATCACTTGAAATACATAATAACCACATAATGAGCTAAAAAGGCAGTCTAGAGCAAGAATGGGAAATCAAGGAGCCACCCGCAGTTATGACAAGGAAACGAAAGACGACACCTCCTTCATAATAGTGAGTGGTGAGTTACTTTTGGGTGCATCACCTCGGCCTTCAATGCATGTTGCAACATCTCCTCTAAATCATAATGTTGTTGCATCTCAACTATATCATGAATCTCCCTATCGAAACCCGCAAGAAACCTAGCCATAGTAGCTTGTCGAACTTCTTCAACTTTAGCCCTAGACATCAACAACATCATCTCCGAATAGTACTCATCAACACTCTTAGATCATTGCCTCAAAGCTTGCAATCTTTGATAAAGAGAATTGATGTAGTAACTTGGCACAAATCTCTTCCTTATAACACTTTTCAAATCAGCCCATGTATCAATCGACCTCTCCCTATTTCTCCTTCTAGATTGAACCAATTGATTCCACCAATTAAGTGCATTCTCAACAAATTCAAGAATAGCAATTCGTACCTTCTTAGATTCGGCATAAGGATGATAGTCGAAGTACATATCCAACTTTGACTCCCAATCCAAGTAATATTCAGGAACTCCCCTTCCATTGAACTTAGGATTCTTGTACTTGATGTTGTCTTTAAGCTCATCTCTATCACCACCTCTTCTAGGCCGCAAGTTGTCTAAATAAGCTTGTCCTCTAGCTTCTTGCTCCCTTAATCGATCTAATGGACCTCCCCTAACAACTTGCCTTTGAGCTTGCGGCTGCCTAGCATCATCTCCCAATTCACCTCTCCTTGGTGGTGGTAATTGAGCAAGATTAGCTCTTTGTTGATTTTGAGCTTCTAAGGTATCCGTCCTTTGATTAAGTTGAGTAGACATTGTGTCCATTCTTTGCACTAGATTTTGCAACATGGTAGTCATGTTTACTTCCTGATTTTCTCCATCCCCCTTATCTTTCATTGTACCTACACAAAAGGTTAGTAAAGATAAAGAAAATTCCTCACAATGAGTGTGTGTGTGATTACCACAATGTGCTCTCGTATTTGCGCTCAACCTATGCTTTGGCGGCCCTCTAATCACCCTTGATGATCTCACACAATTCTTCCTTTTACCACTCCTTTTAGTTTCAATAGGCCTAACAAGAACAACTTGTAAGGATCAATTAGCTCTTCTCGTGACCTACTTGAGGAACAAACAATTAGTAGCAACAACTTAATGTGAATCAAAGGTAAGTGATCTTAAAACCAAACCAAACCAATTTGCAGCAACCTTATGTCGATGTATGTAATCCCAATTTGCTGCAAAAACACAATCAAACAACCAAATCACAATATCCAATTTCAAGCTCTTAAAAACCCTAGTTAAACCACTTAATTTCCAACTTGAAATCGATGAGCTTCCAAACTTAATTCTTTCAAATTAACACTTCAATTACAGTAAAAGCTTCCCAAAATCCTTAAACACACTTTCAATTCCTCTCAATTGACTCCAGTTAGGGCTAATTGCAACAAATTAGATCAATTGCAAAAATCAAAACCCTAATCCCCAAAAATCCTCCCAAAAAAACCGATAACTTTTTCGATTTTTTTTTAATTTTCACTATTTTCCCCAGAAAGATCAAGGTGTAAGAACGCAAAATCTAAAATTTCAGCCAATTCGGACCACTAATGAATGCTAAACAAAAATCACAAGTTTCTGGTCGAATTGTTTTTTATTTTTTTAATATTTTTCGATATAACCTTGATGTATGAGGACTCCAAATCTCAAATTTCAACTCAATCGAAGTAACAATGAATCTAGAATAAAATTCACAAGTTTCTAAATTTTTGATTTTCAACTTTGTGATATGGATGAAAATGGAACAAGAACTTGATGAATGATGAATAGAAGGATAGATTTACCGATTGAAGATGAAAACCTATGCTCTGATTACCAATTGATACGAATCTAGTTGAGATAGATTCAAATCTACCCTTGAATTCCTCCAAAGATCAACATGAAACACCAACTTCTATAGACTTGATGTAATTGATAGTCTTCCCAAAGATCCAAACTTGTTTCGTAAGCCCTAGATGATCAATTAGACCAGCAATTGACAACATAAGATCACAAGAAACACAACTAGATAATCACTATCTAATTGTTTGCTAGGACTCTACAAGATTGAAGAAATTCTAAGTATGTTCAAACTAGAACAATGAACCTAAATTCTCAAAGGTGAATAAACCTCAATTTCATTGAAAAACTTAACTTGTGTTTACAAGAGGCATTGTGATGCGCCAAGGGCTTATCATGGCTTAGAAGAACACATTGGAGCCAATGAAGATCATGTAGATGTCATCGATGCTAGCTTGGAGGAGCATGGAGATGGAGGCACAAGTGACCGGCCATTGCTTGGAGAAGCCGCGCAACACCGGCCACAAGACCGGCCACGCGACATGGACATGTCCGGCCATCACCGGCCACGCGACATGGACATGTACGGCTACAATCGGCCAAACGACTCGGCCATGCCCGGCCACAACCGGCCACGCGACCCTTTGTCTATGCCGTTGGGTCCAATCACAAGGGCTCGGGCTAAAAGGTTTAAGGAAGCTTTGGTGGGCTTTATAAGATCTCATCTTGAAGAATTGAAGACCATTGAAGACTCATTGAGCTGATTTGAAGATCACACAACAAGGAATATTCCAAACGATTCCATGTTGTGCACCATGTTATCCATCGATGAGCATTAGGCTTAATATTATGTAATTCGGTCATTGGGCCTTTTTTATTCTATCTTAGATTAGTTATTTATTTAGTTTAGAAGACATTGGGTTGGGCCTTGTTTGACTAAGTCAAATCCTTGCTTAATTAAGTTATGTATTTACTTTTCCTAGTTGGACAAGGATTAGGCTATTTCCTTGTTCCTTCCTTTATGTAATGTTTTCCTTTTAGATTTAGGAGAAGGGTTATGCGTCCCCTACTACTATATAAAGGGACCATCCCCCTCTTGTAAACATAAGTTAAGTTGATTAATAAAGTTGAGGATTATTTTCCCAAATTGATTATCTTAGCTTCATTGTTCTAGTTTGAGCAAACTTAGGGTTCTTCATCTTGTAGAGTCCTAGCAAGCAATTAGGTTGAGATAACTTAGTTGTTTGTGAATCTTGTGATCTTGAGAATTCAATTGCAGGTCTAATTGAGTGCTTAAGGCCGACGAAAGAAGAGGGATAGCTTTGTGAAGGTCATCGACATACAAGTCTAGAAGTTGAAGAAGTTCAAGTCGACTTTGGTGGATATTCAAAGGTGGATTTGAATCTAATACAACTAGATTCGTATCACATTGATCCCCTTAAATAGGCATAGGAAATGAGATTAACCTAATCCTAAAGACATATGGGCGGCTATAAGGCCTAACAAGCCCAAAATATAAAACAAGGAAAACTAATCCAAGTCAAACTATGAAAATAACAACTTAACAGAATTAAATAAGGATTGGACTTAATTGAACAAGGCCCAACCCAAATAATATCCAAACTAATTAAAAATAGCTAATCTAAGATAGAATAAAGCCCACAATGGCCGAATTTATGCATTCAAGCCCTAAGTCATATTGATTGCATGTAAGGTGATGATCTTGGAATCAATGGATGATTGCTTGCTCAAATCATCACCAAAGCTCTTCAATTGCACATCGATGACCTTCATATCTTCTAGATGAGTTCGAAAAAGGCCCATGAGTGCATCCTTGAACCTCTTAGCTCTTGCTCTAGTCATCGGACCAATAGGCATCTTCTTGGTGCTTGGAACATGCTTATCGATATCTCCATGATCTTCATGCATCTCCATGCTTCCTTGCAGCCCTTGCACATCTTTTCCATGCTCTCCATTGTCATCTTCAAGTCTATGATAAGCCTTGGGCGCATCAGAAACAACCCACTTGATCTTTAAGCATGTTGTGAAGTATTAGGGAGTCCCCGAGAGCATCATCAGTGACAGAGATGTAAGATTCACGGGGTCATTTTGGAGAGAACTTTTCAAGCTCATAGGGTCTGAGCTAAACATCTCAACAAGCTACCACCCTCAAACGGATGGCCAAACCGAAAGATTCAATGGATTGTTGGAGGAGTACTTGAGGCATTTTGTACATGCCAACTAGAGAAACTGGCCACATTTGCTAGACGTGGCCCAATTATGCTTTAATTCTCAAAAGTGTTCATCTACTAATAAGTCCGCTTTTGAAATTGTGACAGGACAACAACCCAGGTTGCTGCACACCCCAGTGGAGTTGTATAGGGGAAAGAGTCCACTAGCTTTCACCTTCGCCAACGAGTGGAAGCAAAACACAGAGATTGCTCGGACTTATTTAGAGAAAGCCTCCAAACGGATGAAGAGATGGGCCAACAAAGATCGGAGACCACATCAATTTCAAGTTGAGGACCTTGTACTAATGAAGTTAGTCCTTGAACAACTCTGATTCTTGAGGAAGAGAGATCGGCGGTTGGTGCGCAAGTACGAAGGGCCAGTGAAGATCATTGCTTGAGTAGGGAACACCTCTTATAAAATTGAACCGCCCTCATGGATGAAGGTTCACCCGGTGTTCCATGTCTACAAATTGAAGCATTTCCATGCGGATCCAAACTATCCGAATCGCAGCAAATCAACCAGAACGACAATTTGCATGAAGTCGCCTTCCTAGCGCATAGTAGAGGAAATCCTAGCTGATAGAAATTCTATTGTACGTAGGAAACCCACTCTTGAGTTCGTTTCCCTTTTTCAAACACATCAAAGGTTGTTGGTAGTAAAGCCCTTAAGTTTGTTTAGCTCTTTGAGGGGGGTGAGCAGTCAGCAGATTGGGTTGTCTCACTGGTTAAGGTATGTATCAACACACCTCCTAGGGCTGCCCCCTTTGGCCTTAGGTTAGTAAGTCCCGAGACCCTTTTTGTAAACTCACTATTAATATAATAAACCATTTTCCCTCTCCGAGTGGAGGGGATTACCGGGGTTAGCCGCGGCTATGCCCCGGGGTTATGTTGCTTGTCCCTTACTAATATTTGTGGCTTAATGTTTGTTTGTTCAGATCGAACATCGGATTAGCTGACTTCATCGGGAGAGCCCATTCAAGTGCTACACGGACGAGTCTTAAGCGAGAAAAGACTTAGTCCGTGACACCGCGTGTGCCATCTGCCTTGCCTGATGCCCAATGCCACAACCCTTCTCCTACTTGGACTTGGATTCTGCGCAGCCTTAGAAAATCAGTAGAGTTGGCAAAAGCTGACCCGACTGCGGGTATCCGACCGGACAGCCCAAAACCAAACCTAACCCAACCCGATTTGACAAAAAAAGTCAACAAACCCAATCCGCTCAACCCGAAACCGAAACTGACCCAACCCAAAGCAACCCGAATTTTTGGGTTCTAGAACCCAAAATGCCCCGAACCCTATCAACAGATTAACCTGAAATGACCTGAATTAGAATTAGTTATATATATTTAAATTGTAAAAACTAAAAATTGTAAATTAATTAACAAACACTATATATTTGATAGTTTTAATCCAATTTTAGTATTTTACCACATCAAATCTCAATCTCATGATATTTATTGCTAATTTTTTTTAGTCTTTGATTGAAAGTTGAAAGTTTGAAACTATACCATTAATATTGATTACAAATAATACAAATTAGTTTTACTTTTGATTATTAGAATTAGATTATATTTTTCTAATTATTTAAATTTTTATACTTTAATATAATATAGTTCATATATAAAAAAATCAATGCCAATTAATATTTCATAATTTCAATTAATACAATATATTTATAAGTTATAAGTTGTATAAATTTGAAGAGGTAAATAAAATGGATTATATGTTATAATATAACTTAGGAAAATGTAAACTAAAAAACCTTTGTTTGTCCAAATCATTATAAATATAATTAGATAGATAATAGAAATTAATACTAATTGTTCCTCAAAACAAAATAAATATTAGATGTAGTCATTAATACATAAACAAAATTAAAAATCATCCACAACTACTAAGTAAATAAGTAATGCCACATATTCAACAACACAATATATATATATATATATATATATATGCACAATGCACTAATCCATTCTTCCTCCATTTCTCTTTTGTTCTTTTTCTTGAAACACCATGACATCCCAAGTCCCAACAACCGTTCCATACTACCTGTAAATCAAATGACATATGATAATCAATATTTAATATTCTATAAGCAACAAAAAATTCTTGTAAATAATAATAAAAATAAAAGAAATATAAAATAGATCATTTACTTTCTCATTTTGCTTCAATCCACAATGTTGGAAGCTTGTTGTGAGAGCGAACTTATGGAAATATGAGTTGCTTTGGACCGATTATTGTTAGCTAACATATAAAGCGAAAAAAAATGTTATGATTTAAAACAATTATTAGTTATTGTTAAGTCCACAAATTTTTTTTGCTAACTAAAGTCCATAATATAAATAAATATCTTACTCGTACATCCATGTAGCCAATTGCGAGTAGTGATCAAAGCTTTAGCTTTTTTGCATGTAAGAGAACTTCTCCATTGGTTCACAACTCTCCTGCCCATGCTAAATGTCGATTCCGATGCAATAGTTGTTATTGGTATGGTCATTATATCTCTTGCCATTGTCGCAAACTCGGGATATCGAGTATAATTATCTTTCCAATAAGCAAGAACATCATATGGCATTAAAGTAATTTGAACTCTAGGTTCTCCCAAATAGAGCTCCAATTGTGACTTGTTTGATGAAGTAGACTCATCGGAGTCATAGCTTTGAAATTTTTAAGACAACAAATTAAATAATCAAATAAACACATTTTAGTACTAATGATATAAAAAATCATCAAGAATACTAGTTTCCGATGTAAAGTAAAAAGATAATACTCACTTTAATACTTTGACCAAGCTCTTTTCCACCACCTTGAATATCACAATTACCCCCACTTGAAGACGAGACACTCTCATACTCCTTGAATAGAGCTTAAAGCTTTTCAAGAATACTTTTTGACTTGTTCTCAAAATCATCATCAAACTTTTTCAAGTAAAATTTGACAAATTTTAACTTGAAACGTGGATCAAGTATGACTGCAAAAGCCAACACAACACAATGCTGGTTCCAATACTTATCAAAATTTTCTTTCATTGCTTTAGCCACTTCTCTCAAACAACTATCGGGATTTTCAATTTCTTTCAAGAGATTACCACGAACCTTGTACACATTTTCAAAGTACAAGTTCGCAGTGGGATAATCTACTCCCAAAAACAAAGTAGTAATATCATAGAAGAGCTTCAAAAAAATTACAAATATACTCAATCTTGTGCAACTCTTCTTCGGTTGGGAGATCTTCCATCAAGTAGTTTGGATCTTCGGTTGGCAAAATCTTGAAAGCATTGACATAATGAAGAAACCTCTCAAGCATTAGATAAGTTGAATTCCATCTAGTAGTAACATCCAACCATAACCCTTTTGAGGGATCTAAATTAACTAGTCTTATATATTCTTTGAATTTCATCAACCTTGATTCCGAACCTTCAACATACTTTACACTCTCCCTTACCTTCTCCAAAGCATCACCAAGAACTTTCAAACCATCTTGAACAATTAAATTCAAGATATGTGCAGAACAACGAATATGAAAATATGCACCACGAGACAACAAACCATCTTGTTGAACAAGTTTGCTCCGCAACAATTCTTACATATTATCCATATTTCTAGCATTATCCAAAGTAATAGTAAAAATTTTCGTCTCAATACCCCAATCTCTCAACAAACCATGGATAGTACCATGCAAATTATTTGCTCTCTGAGGAGGTGGAGCATGACAAAAGTTCAAAACTTTACTACACAACTTCCAATTCTCATCAACATAGTGAGCAGTAAGACTAAGATACCCTCTATTTTGGCATGATGTCCACATGTCACTTGTTAAACAAATCCTACTAGGAACCTTGTGCAAAGTAGTTTTAAGATCCTCCTTTAGCTTGTTATGAACCTTTAACACTTCAGCTTTAAACGTGTTCCTACTAAAAAATTTAACATTAGGATTAAGAATTCTATTTGATCTCTTAGACTCTTCATATTCAGCATATGAGAATGGAAGACCATGTTCTATGATCTCCAAAGCCACTGATTCACGAAAAATTTTCTGATCAAGTTTTGCAGTACCTTCTTCTATCCTATTAGGATTCTTAGGACAAGTCTCTAAATGGCGTTTAAGATTAGAAGTACCTGATCTGGCCTGCCCATCATAATCTTTACCATAGTCCTTACGTATGGCTCTTATCTTTTCACTTGGAGATTTCCCCTGACGCTCGATCACATCAAAGTCTTTCCAAACCTTGCTATATTGCTTCCTAACTTTAGTCCCACTCCCACTGTTACCCTCGATGGCTGTTGAACTTTCAATCTCATGCTCAATCTCATGATGATCCAAGTTTAATGATTCTGGATACATGTCCTAAAATTCATGTAAATAAAAAATAATGGTTATTATTGAATAAAAAATAATGGTTATGCAAATAAACAACTATATACAGAATCTGATTGGTCATCTACTAAAAAGGACTTAAAATATGCCATGAGTAATGGCTTGCTAGAAACTTAAGATATGAATATTCTTAATTGTAGACATAGAATCGCATAAACAGCAGAACCATTCATCCAATTATAAATGCTGATATAATTTTGAGTTACTCAAATATGGTGCAAAAGAAAGTAAAAGCCAGGAAATTAATTAGAAAATAAAATTTGCTTACCATAGACGGCTTCTTGGTCTGTAGCTGAATGAAATTCTATTCGACCAGTTTCTTTTTAAAACTCCCTCTTAATTTATAATCATGATGATTTATAGCTGTGAAGTTTAAGAGAAGAATTTTTTTCCTCAGTTCGAAAATGGAGAAAAGATAAATACAAATGCTATATGATGCCTGTAACCATGTATTTTCCCAAAAGGAGCTTCCAACTTTCCAACAAATTCAATGGTTGAAAAACATTTTAAGTTAGTACCAGACTTCCTCAAAGACTTTTGTAAACTCTGGAACCAAAGAGTAGTAACATAAATTTCTCAACATGCAAACATATTTAAAGAAATTGATGTTGGCATAAATGAATTCAGCAGTTCATTCAATGGATCTCCAAGTTCAAGCCCCAAGATCAGCAATGGTGATACGAATCTAGTTGTAATTGGTCCAAATCCACCTTAGAGACCCGCCTAAGATCAACTTGAATCACCAAACTTCTAGATGTGTATGTCGACAATCTTCACTTGATAAATCTTCCTTCGTTCGTCGGCCTTAGACCTCCAAGTCGACCTGCACTTGAACACCTAAGATCACAAGATTCACAAACAACCAAGCAATCACAACTTAATTGTTCGCTAGGACTCTACAAGATGAAGAACCCTAAGTTTGCTCAAACTAGAACAATGAAGCCAAAGAAATTGATGTGGGTATAAACCTCTCAACTTTATTGATTAACTTGACTTGTGTTTACAAGAGGGGGATGGTCCCTTTATATAGTAGTAGGGAACGCATAACCCTTCTCCTAAAACTAAAAGGAAAACATTACATAAAGGAAGGAACAAGGAAATAGCCTACTCCTTGTCCTACTAGGAAAAGTAAATACATAACTTAATTAAGCAAGGATTGGACTTAGTCAAACAAGGCCCAACCAAATGTTTCTAAACTAAATAAATAACGAATCTAAGATAGAATAAAGGCCCAATGGCCGAATTACACAATATTAAGCCGAATGCTCATCGATGGATAACATGGTGCACAACATGGAATCGTTTGGAATATTCCTTGTTGTGTGATCTTCAAATCGGCCCAATGAGTCTTCAATGGTCTTTAATCCTTCAAGATGAGATCTTATAAAGCCCACCAAAGCTTCCTTAAACCTTTTAGCCCGAGCCCTTGTGATTGGACCCAACAGCATAGACAAAGGATCGTGTGGCCGATTGTGGCCGGGCAAGGCCGAGTCAAATGGCCGGGTGTGACCGGACATGGCCATGTCGCGTGGCCGGTGATGGCCGGGCATCTCCATGTCGCATGGCCGGTGTTGCGCGGGCATCTCCAAGTCGCGTGGCCGGTCACTCGCGCCTCCATCCCCATGCTCCTCCAAGCTAGCATCGATGACATCTCCATGATCTTCATTGGCTCCAATGTGTCCTTCTAAGCCATGATAAGCCCTTGGCGCATCATCCCCTCTCCCTTGAAAAGGATTTGTCCTCAAATCTGCATCACTATCAAACAAGGATAAGTCTGAAACATTAAAAGTAGCACTTACATTGCCATATTCGCTAGGCGTTGTAAGCGTTGTTGTTGATCCTCTCCAAGACTTGGAATGGACAATCTCCACGAGGTAAGAGCTTAGACTTTCTCTTTTCAGGGAACCTCTCCTTCCTTAGATGCAACCAAACCCAATCCCCGGGTTCAAAGATGACTTCCTTGCGCCCTTTGTTAGCATTCTTCATGTAGTGTTGTGTCTTTTTCTCAATTTGAGCACGAACCCTAGCATGAAGTTCTCTAACATAATCGGCCTTCCTTTGTCCATCCATGTCGACTTGCACACTCAAAGGTAAACTCAACAAATCCATTGGGGTTAAAGGATTAAAGCCATACACAGTTTCAAAAAGTGAACATCCAGTGGTGCTATGTATGCTTCTATTATATGCAAATTCGACATGAGGTAGACAATCCTCCCAAGTTCTTAAGTTCTTTTTAATTAAAGCCCTCCTTGATAACGCATCGGCTACCACATTCTCCTTACCTTGTTTGTATCGCACAACATAAGGAAAGCTCTCGATGAACTCACTCCACTTAGCATGCCTCTTGTTTAGCTTTTGTTGGCCTCTTAAATTCTTCAAGCTCTCATGATCCGTATGAATCACGAATTCCTTAGGCCAAAGGCAGTGTTGCCAAGTTTGCAACGCCCTCACAAGAGCATACAACTCTTTATCATAGGTTGGATAGTTCAATGCAGGCCCATTCAATTTCTCACTAAAGTATGCGACGGGCTTCCCACCTTGCATTAAAACAGCTCCAATTCCAACCCCTGATGCATCACATTCAATCTCAAAAGTATTGTTAAAGTTAGGTAAAACAAGCAAAGGAGCATTAGTTAGTTTATCCTTCAACGTCTCAAATGCTTCTTGTTGTTCATCTCCCCACTTGAATGGTGCATTCTTCTTCATAACACTTGTAATAGGGGCGGCTAAGGTGCTAAAATCCTTAACAAACCTCCTATAGAATCCGGCTAGTCCATGAAAAGATCTCACTTGTCCAACGTTGGTTGGTGTTGGCCAATCTTTGATTGCCTTGATCTTTTCCTCATCAACCTCTATACCTTGCGATGAAAACACAAAAACAAGCAAACAAGCTTGTTTGTGCAAAAGGTGCACTTCTTAAGGTTAGCATATAATTTCTCAACCCTAAGTACATCTAACACACATCTTAGATGCCTAACATGCTCATCTAGGTTTCGGCTATACACAAGTATATCATCAAAATAAACAACAACAAACTTGCCAATAAAAGCTCTTAAAACATGATTCATTAATCGCATGAATGTACTAGGTGCATTAGTCAATCCAAAAGGCATAACTAACCATTCATACAACCCTAATTTAGTTTTAAAGGCAGTTTTCCATTCATCACCCTCTTTCATGCGAATTTGATGATAGCCACTCTTAAGATCAATTTTAGAAAATAAGCAAGCACCATGCAATTCATCAAGCATATCATCTAATCTAGAAATAGGGTGACGATACTTTACCGTGATGTTGTTTATTGCCCTACAATCAACACACATTCTCCAAGTCCCATCTTTCTTAGGAACAAGCAACACAGGAACGGCACATGGAGAAAGGCTTTCACGCACAAAACCTTTTTGAAGTAGCTCACCAACTTGCTTCTCCAATTCCTTTGTTTCTTCAAGGTTTGTTCTATAAGCTGGTTTATTAGGTATTTGCGCTCCAGGGACGAAGTCAATTTGATGCTCAATTCCCCTAATTGGTGGTAAACCACTAGGAATATCCTCAAGAAACACATCTACATAATCACTCAAAAGAGAAACAATTTTGCTTGGAAGCTCGCTTTCCAAGTGGTTAGTGCTCACAAGTGTATATTTAAGCAAAAGCAAGATCAAAACAGAATTATCATTCAAAGCCTCTTTAATCTCACATCTTAGTAGCTAACATACACTCCTTACTAACCTTTTTAGAACTAGCATGCTTGACTATATCGCAATTCTTATCTAAATTAGCATGATTAGTCTTCTCTTTAGCCCTAAATTCCGAATCTAGCTTAGCAAATTCCCCTTTCGATTTCAGTTGATCTTTTAAAGCCTCTTGAGGTGATAACGGAATAAAATTAAAGGGCTTCTTACCACACATGAGAGTATATTGGTTCGTCTCACCATCATGTTGAACTTTGTTGTCATATTGCCATGGTCGTCCAAGTAGTACATGGCATGCTTGCATGGGTAAGATATCGCACAATACGTCTCCTTTGTACCTGCCCAAACAAAGAGAAACTAAAACTTGTTTGTTAACCCTAATTTCCTCCTTATCGTTGATCCAACCCAAACTATAAGGTTTAGGGTGTTTTGTAGTGGGTAATTGCATCTCCTTCACCAAATAAACACTAGCCATGTTTGTACAACTCCCACCATCAATAATCACACTACTAGGCTTCCCATTCGCATACATCCTAGTATGAAACAAGTTTTCCCTTTGGTTGTTCACATCATCTTTCACATAAGCACTCAAAGTTCTCCTAGCAACTAAACTTCTAAGTGCAAAACCGTCACCATCATCACTATCATCATGCGCATCTTCTTCTTCATCATCTCCATCACCACTTGATCCAAGCGCAATATATTCATCTTCACTTACAATCTCGCCATTGTCATTAGTAAGCATGGCTTTCTTGTTAACGCAATCTCTTGCAAAGTGTCCATATCCTTGACACTTGAAACACTTTACATAGCTTTTAGAAGATGAGCTAGATGAAGATTTAGAATCGGTTTTAAGGGTCATAACCTTTTGCGCAGACTCCTTTTCCTTTGATGACTTGTCATCCTTCTTGATTGGAGTTTTCCATGAGCTTGATGATGATGATGTAAAGCTCTTCTTATTCCTTTTTATTTGGCTTTCGGCCTTCAAAGCATGTTGAAGCAATTCCTCAACCTCATAGTGTTGTTGCATCTCCACAATATCATGAATTTCTCTATTCATTCCCGCCAAGAATCTAGCTATAGTAGCTTGTGGAGCTTCATCGATCTCGGCCCTTGACATTAACAACATCATCTCAGAGTAATATTCATCAACACTCCTAGTTCCTTGCCTCAAAGATTGCAACTCTTGGTAGAGACCATTAGTGTAAAAGCTTGGAACAAACCTCTTCCTCATATAACTCTTTAGACTTAAACAAGTGTTGATCGGCCCTTCCAAGTTTCTTCTTCTTGTTTGCACCAATTGATTCCACCAATTCAAAGCATTCTCCGTGAATTCAAGAGTAGCAATTTGTACCTTCTTTGGCTCGGCATGAGGATAGTAATCAAAATACATATCCAATTTCGACTCCCACTCCAAATAATCGGATGGAGACCCTCTCCCATTGAATTTAGGGATTTTGTATTTGATGTTGTCCTTAGGCTCCTCTCTTTCAATTCCCCTCTTAGGCCGCATGTTTTCATTGTGAGCTTGTCCACCAAGTTCTTGTTGCCTTAGTCTCTCCATGGGATCGATTCTAGCAATTTGCCTCGGTGGTGGAGGATGATCCTCATTGTTGATTGCGGCATTAGCTCCTTGTTGAGCTTGTGGATTTCGAGTTTCCAATGCCTCCAATCTTGTTGTCATGGTGCCAAGTTGTCGTATGATTTGTTGCAACATGGCATTTGTATTCTCTCCTTGATTTTGCTCTTCTTGTCTATCTCCCATTGTATCTACAAAAAGAACAAAAGTTATGTAATAAAAATCCTCACAAGTGTGTGTGTGCTTATACCTTTGAACTTGTGCTCTCGTGTTTGTACTCAAGTCCTATGGATTGGCAGTCCACTACTCTCTTAATGATCTCACAAGATTTTCCTTTTACTAGCTTCAATAGGCCTAATAAGAGCAACTCCTAGAGCACCCCTTTCTTCTCGTGACCTACTTGAGGAACAAACAATTAGTAGCAAAGTTATTTGTGAATCAAAAGAAAAGTGATCTTAAACCAAACCAAACCACTTAATGCAGGTTCTTGATATCGAAATTCTTCTCCAAGGTTGCTGCACAAAAACTCAATTCAAGCACAAATCACAATATCAAATCGGTTAGCATAAACCCTAGTACCACTTGTCTCCTATTTTGTACCACTTGAATCCAATAGGGTTTGTAACCTGAAATTCTTCAAATTAAATCACAATTAACAGCAAAAGCAATCCAAGTATCTCAATTACACAAACAATTAGAGTTAATTGCAACTAATTAGATCAATTGCACAAGAAAACCTAATACCCAAATTTCCCAAACTAAGAACCCTAGTTCCTGGAAAAAATCGATAACAGCACAGATTTTTTTGATTTTTTTCAATATTTTTCCCAGAAAGATCACACGAAAATAAGGCTAAAGCTCAAATTTCACAGCTTTCCGAGCTCAAACGAATCCAGAACAAAAATCACAAGTTTCTGGTCGAAATTTTTTTTATTTTTTTTATTTGTTTTATATTTTTCGATATAACTACTAGTTATGAGGGACTCAAATATGAAATTTCAAAGCAAAACAATGCAAGATGAATCGGCTATAAATTTTTTAAGTTTCTGAATTTTTGAATTTTTTTAAGAAGGTGGTGCGATGAGTGTGGGTGAAATCGATGGGATGAATGATGATGAGTAAAAGATAGATTTACCGATAGAAGATGATAAACCTAAGCTCTGATTACCAATTGATACGAATCTAGTTGTAATTGGTCCAAATCCACCTTAGAGACCCGCCTAAGATCAACTTGAATCACCAAACTTCTAGATGTGTATGTCGACAATCTTCACTTGATAAATCTTCCTTCGTTTGTCGGCCTTAGACCTCCAAGTCGACCTGCACTTGAACACCTAAGATCACAAGATTCACAAACAACCAAGCAATCACAACTTAATTGTTTGCTAGGACTCTACAAGATGAAGAACCCTAAGTTTGCTCAAACTAGAACAATGAAGCCAAAGAAATCGGTGTCGGTATAAACCTCTCAACTTTATTGATTAACTTGACTTATCTTTACAAGAGGGGGATGGTCCCTTTATATAGTAGTAGGGGACGCATAACCCTTCTCCTAAAACTAAAAGGAAAACATTACATAAAGGAAGGAACAAGGAAATAGCCTACTCCTTGTCCTACTAGGAAAAGTAAATACATAACTTAATTAAGCAAGGATTGGACTTAGTCAAACAAGGCCCAACCCAATGTCTTCTAAACTAAATAAATAACTAATCTAAGATAGAATAAAGGCCCAATGGCCGAATTACACAATATTAAGCTGAATGCTCATCGATGGATAACATGGTGCACAACATGGAATCGTTTGGAATATTCCTTGTTGTGTGATCTTCAAATCGGCCCAATGAGTCTTCAATGGTCTTCAATCCTTCAAGATGAGATCTTATAAAACCCACCAAAGCTTCCTTAAACCTTTTAGCCCGAGCCCTTGTGATTGGACCCAACGGCATAGACAAAGGATCGTGTGGCCGGTTGTGGCCAGGCAAGGCCGAGTCAAGTGGCCGGGTGTGACCGGGCATGGCCATGTTGCATGGCCGGTGATGGCCGAGCATCTCCATGTCGCATGGCCGGTGTTGCGCGGGCATCTCCAAGTCGCGTGGCCGGTCACTCGCGCCTCCATCCCCATGCTCCTCCAAGCTAGCATCGATGACATCTCCATGATCTTCATTGGCTCCAATGTGTCTTTCTAAGCCATGATAAGCCCTTGGCGCATCAATGGCCCTATCGATGTCCGGTTGTGGCCGGTTGGTGCGCCAAGCGATGGCCGGTTGTGGCCGGACATGTCCATGTTGCGTGGCCGGTGATGGCCGGGCATCTCCGAGTCGCGTGGCCGGTGTTAGCCGGTCTTCTCTAAGTCGCATGGTCGATCACTCGCGCCTCCAACTCCATGCTCCTTCAAGCTAGCATCGATGGCATCTCCTTGATCTTCATTGGCTCCAATGTGTCCTTCTAAGCCATGATAAGCCCTTGGCGCATCATCCCCTCTCCCTTGAAAAGGATTTGTCCTCAAATCTGCATCACTATCAAACAAGGATAAGTCTGAAACATTAAAAGTAGCACTTACATTGCCATATTCACTAGGAAGATCCAGCTTATAGGCGTTGTTGTTGATCCTCTCCAAGACTTGGAATGGACCATCTCCACGAGGTAAGAGCTTAGACTTTCTCTTTTCAGGGAACCTCTCCTTCCTTAGATGCAACCAAACCCAATCCCCGGGTTCAAAGATGACTTCCTTGCGCCCTTTGTTAGCATTCTTCATGTAGTGTTGTGTCTT
The DNA here is from genome assembly GCA_001974805.1 of Corchorus capsularis. Lineage (NCBI taxonomy): Eukaryota > Viridiplantae > Streptophyta > Magnoliopsida > Malvales > Malvaceae > Corchorus > Corchorus capsularis. The sequence goes on from AWWV01008815.1 coordinate 57,612, forward strand.
CTTCTCAATTTGAGCTTGAACCCTAGCATGAAGTTCTCTAACATAATCGGCCTTCCTTTGTCCATCCATGTCGACTTGCACACTCAAAGGTAAACTCAACAAATCCAATGGGTTTAAAGGATTAAAGCCATACACAGTTTCAAAAGGTGAACATCCAGTGGTGCTATGTATGCTTTGATTATATGCAAATTCGACATGAGGTAGACAATCCTCCCAAGTTCTTAAGTTTTTTTTAATTAAAGCCCTAAGCAAAGTAGACAAAGTCCTATTAACTACCTTGGTTTGACCATCGGTTTGAGGATGACAAGTAGTAGAAAATAACAACTTAGTTCCTAACTTAGCCCATAAAGTTCTCCAAAAGTGACTTAAGAACTTAGCATCTCTATCACTTACAATCGTTCTAGGCATTCCATGTAGTCTAACAATTTCCTTAAAGAACAAATTAGCTACATTAATGGCATCATCCGTTTTAGTACATGCAATAAAGTGAGCCATCTTAGAAAACCTATCAACAACCACAAAGATAGAATCTTTACCTCTCCTAGAACGAGGTAAACCTAACACAAAGTCCATGCTAATATGAGTCCATGGTTCATGAGGAATAGGCAAAGGAGTGTATAATCCATGCGGTTTAGATGTAGATTTAGCTTGCAAACAATCAATGCAACTAGCAACATATTTTCCTACATCATGTCACATCTTAGGCCAAAAGAAGTGTTCATGCAATATATCATATGTTCTATCAACTCCAAAGTGACCCATTAAACCCCCTTCATGCTTTTCCCTCAAGAGCAATATGCGCAAAGAGCAAGAAGGCACACACAATCTAGATTCCTTAAACAAAAATCCATCATGCTTATAATACTTTCCAAATCCAGAATTTTCACATGCTTTAAATATTTCACTAAAATAAACATCACTAGCATATAATTCCTTAATATACTCAAAACCAAGAAACTTAGAATCAAGCATGGAAAGTAAGACATACCTCCTTGATAACGCATCGGCTACCACATTCTCCTTACCTTGTTTGTATCGCACAACATAAGGAAAGCTCTCGATGAACTCACTCCACTTAGCATGCCTCTTGTTTAGCTTTTGTTGGCCTCTTAAATACTTCAAGCTCTCATGATCCGTATGAATCACGAATTCTTTAGGTCCAAAGGTAGTGTAGCCAAGTTTGCAACGCCCTCACAAGAGCATACAACTCTTTAATCATAGGTTGGATAGTTCAATGCAGCCCCATCAATTTCTCACTAAAGTATGCGACGGGCGTTCCCACCCTTGCATTAAACAGCTCCAATTCCAACCCCTGATGCATCACATTCAATCTCAAAAGTATTGTTAAAGTTAGGTAAAACAAGCAAAGGAGCATTAGTTAGTTTATCCTTCAACGTCTCAAATGCTTCTTGTTGTTCATCTCCCCACTTGAATGGTGCATTCTTCTTCATTACACTTGTAATAGGGGCGACTAAGGTGCTAAAATCCTTAACAAACCTCCTATAGAATCCGACGAGTCCATGAAAAGATCTCACTTGTCCAACGTTGGTGGGTGTTGGCCATTCTTTAATTGCCTTGATCTTTTCCTCATCAACCTCTATACCTTGCGATGAAACCACAAAACCAAGAAAAACAAGCTTGTTTGTGCAAAAGGTGCACTTCTTAAGGTTAGCATATAATTTCTCAACCCTAAGTACATCTAACACACATCTTAGATGCCTAACATGCTCATCAAGGTTTCGGCTATACACAAGTATATCATCAAAATAAACAACAACAAACTTACCAACTTACCAACTCTTAAAACATGATTCATTAATCCCATGAATGTACTAGGTGCATTAGTCAATCCAAAAGGCATAACTAACCATTCATACAACCCTAATTTAGTTTTAAAGGCAGTTTTCCATTCATCACCCTCTTTCATGCGAATTTGATGATAGCCACTCTTAAGATCAATCTTAGAAAATAAGCAAGCACCATGCAATTCATCAAGCATATCATCTAATCTAGGAATAGGGTGACGATACTTTACCGTGATGTTGTTTATTGCCCTACAATCGACACACATTCTCCAAGTCCCATCTTTCTTAGGAACAAGCAACACAGGAACGGCACATGGAGAAAGGCTCTCACGCACGAACCCTTTTTGAAGTAGATCTCCAACTTGCTTCTCTAATTCCTTTGTTTCATCAGGATTTGTCCTATAAGCTGGCTTATTTGGAATTTGCGCCCCAGGGATGAAGTCGATTTGATGTTCAATCCCCCTAATTGGTGGTAAACCACTAGGAATCTCCTCAGGAAACACATCTACATAATCACTCAAAAGAGAAACAATGTTGTTTGGAAGCTCGCTTTCCAAGTGGTTAGTGCTCACAAGTGTATATTTAAGCAAAAGCAAGATCAAAACAGAATTATCATTCAAGACTTCTTTAATCTCACTCTTAGTAGCTAACATACACTCCTTATTAACCTTTTTAGAACTAGCATGCTTGACTATATCGCAATTCTTATCTAAATTAGCATGATTAGTCTTCTCTTTAGCCCTAAATTCCGAATCTAGCTTAGCAAAATCCTTTTTCAATTTCAATTGATCTTTTAAAGCCTCTTGAGGTGATAACCGAATAAAAGTAAAGGGCTTCTTACCACACATGAGAGTATATTGGTTCGTCTCACCATCATGTTGAACTTTGTTGTTATATTGCCATGGTCGTCCAAGTAGTACATGGCATGCTTGCATGGGTAAGATATCGCACAATACATCTCCTTTGTACCTGCCCAAACAAAGAGAAACTAAAACTTGTTTGTTAACCCTAATTTCCTCCTTATCGTTGATCCAACCCAAACTATAAGGCTTAGGGTGTCTTGTAGTGGGTAATTGCATCTCCTTCACCAAATAAACACTAGCTATGTTTGTACAACTCCCACCATCAATAATCACACTACTAGGCTTCCATTCGCATACATCCTAGTATGAAACAAGTTCTCCCTTTGGTGTTCACATCATCTTTCACATAAGCACTCAAAGTTCTCCTAGCCACTAAACTTCTAAGTGCAAAACCGTCACCATCATCACTATCGTCATGCGCATCTTCTTCATCATCTCCATCACCACTTGATCCAAGCGCAATATATTCATCTTCACTTACAATCTCGCCATTGTCATTAGTAAGCATGACCTTCTTGTTAACGCAATCTCTTGCAAAGTGTCCATATCCTTGACACTTGAAACACTTTACATAGCTTTTAGAAGATGAGCTAGATGAAGATTTAGAATCGGTTTTAGGGGTCATAACCTTTTGCGCAGACTCCTTTTCCTTGGATGACTTGTCATCCTTCTTCATTGGAGTTTTCCACGAGCTTGATGATGATGATGTAAAACTTTTCTTATTCCTTTTTATTTGGCTCTCGGCCTTCAAGGCATGTTGAAGCAATTCCTCAACCTCATAGTGTTGTTGCATCTCCACGATATCATGAATTTCTCTATTCAATCCCGCCAATAATCTAGCTATAGTAGCTTGTGGAGCTTCATCGATCTCGGCCCTTGACATCAACAACATCATCTCGGAGTAGTATTCATCAACACTCCTAGTTCCTTGCCTCAAAGATTGCAACTCTTGGTAGAGACCATTAGTGTAAAAGCTTGGAACAAACCTCTTCCTCATGTAACTCTTTAGACCTAACCAAGTATTGATCGGCCCTTCCAAGTTTCTTCTTCTTGTTTGCACCAATTGATTCCACCAATTTAAAGCATTCTCCGTGAATTCAAGAGTAGCAATTTGTACCTTCTTTGGCTCGGCATGTGGATAGTAGTCAAAATTACATATCCAATTTCGACTCCCACTCCAAGTAATCGGCTGGAGACCCC
>AWWV01008816.1:0-10170 GCA_001974805.1 Corchorus capsularis
TTTAATGAATTATGACTTGCTTATTAAGATTTATTTATCTTAAAATTAGGGCTTTAATTATGCACATGATGCATGTGTTCCGGTTTAATCACTTTTACCCAAATATTTATACGAGGGGTATTATTTGGGCACCTTCCACTTGATTGGTAAGACCCCCAAATTAATATCTCCAAGCCTAGGAAATTAGGATTAAAATGGACAAGTATTGTCACATCTTACCCAATTATTCCATCATCGGAATTAATTTCTTTTCTCAAATGAGTATCATGCCAAGACATTTAAAATAATATTAACATGCATGAATATAATTTACTTCAAAAATAAACTTGTCAATTTTTCACATGGTTATGATAAATAATGTAATCCCCTAATCTAGCTTCTAACTAAAATAATTTCTTAGTCCAGTGACCAAATTGATAAAAAATATTAAACCTAGAGGATTTAATTGCCTAGAATCATAGAGTTCAGGACTTAATTGTGAACTTTAATGACGTGTTGGACCCCGATGCATCAAATCTAGGGACTAAATTGAAGAGAAATTAGAAGTTTACCTGAAATCGTTGGTTTTACCCAAAGCACGTACGGACTGTATAAGAAGCCTCCTTCTTCCTCCCACGAAACCTTAGCCTCTGCTGATCCTCGCAGCGCCGCCACTGAGTTTTTCCACTGCCGATTCCCACCGCAAACGGACTCCGATCCTCAAACTACGGCATCTACTTTTGATTTCTTACAGTTCTAGGATTTTAGTTCTAAATACTCCACTGAAATCTTCAAGTTCTCTCTCCGACTCGAACGAAACTCAGATCTGCCCTTTTAGCTTTCGATTTTACTTGAAACCGACCTATATCTACCCATTTCCCAACCTCAATCCGTCCATGGCTTTCAATTTTGTGATTATCTCTTCGAAACCGAAAAATTCCCAAAAACCTACAAACCCTAGTTTCAAAATCGCAGAGTTTCCCCTCTTCTTTTTGCCTCCCCCCTCTTTTCTGAGAACTTACAGACCTATTTATAAGCCTAATGGGTGAGAGGTACGATCTTTTAATCAACGGCTCCCCTTTTTTTGTTAATTTGATTTATTCTTTTTTTTTCTAGATCCTTCTTTGATCTTTATCTCTACTCTGTGCAGGTGGCAATTTGGATAAGAATGGCGCGGATTAGCTAGCTGGAAGGGGTGAGTCATCGTACTTGCCTGGTTTTTGAGCTTGTGGTTTTCGCAACCCTGGTTTTAGGTGGTTTTTGCCAAGCGACCTATTTATTGTATGACCCATTTACTTCTGTTCAATCTTCATTCCAACCAATTTTTGCTTTCGTTTTGCTCCCTCGTTTTGTCCCCTGTGAATTCTGTCTTTTCTGTATTGTGAGGAAGATAATGAGCTGTCATCTTGACATTGGTTCTTGCTTGGGTGACCTATTGGTGTTCTAATCCTCTCACTTTTTCCTGCCTTGCATTTCGGGATTTCTGTTTAAACACCCTGGTTTTTCCTGAACACTTCAGGTGGGAGAGAGTGAGAAGATGCTGAGTTGGCGACCATTGGGGCCAATCCGCATCCAGAGTTTCTAGGTGAGCTATTTAGCCTTTAGTCATCTTTCAATTTATTTGATTCTGTTGTGCACCCAATCTGTCTTTTTGTGTCCAGCCTCGATCCTTTTGTTTTTCCTATTAATCTCTACGTGTCCTCTTCCTGCAGGAGACTTGCATATTTGCTGACTTGGCAATTCAAAGTTTATTTGGGAACCAATGGAGGCATACCATCTCAGCAATGGTCTCCAGCGTCAATCCTTTCTTTCCCGCCCTTTTTATTTGCAAAATACCCTATGATGCTCTAATGATTTTTGACTTGCTTTTAACTTCTCCTTGTTTTATGTGCTATCGTTTAGAACCCTTGAATGTTTGCTCCTGATTACCCTTTTGTGATTTATCCTTTGAATCCTATTTCCTGCACCTGAGTATTGGCTCTCCCTGATTTGTTGTATTGTTGATTCCTTTCGTTGCCATTTAGGCTTTAGCTCTGTTTGTGTTTGAGATATTTTTCTTGAATGGGATCTGTTTAGTTTGATCATCTTAACTGTCATGAACCCTTGGATTAGTCTTGATGATTCATTTATTTTGTTAAACTTGCAATCTTTTGGGGTAATTTATCTGTGGTTTCCTGCTCCACCTTAATCCCGATGAATCTGAAAATGGAGTATTGCCTGTTTATGCTATAATGTGCTGAAGTCTAAATGCCATGTGACTTTTGACTTAGACTAATCATATGATGTCATTGAGGTGAAAATTACTGACAGTGCGCTGAAACTGCACGAATACCGTATCAATGTCGTTGTTGCTTGCTAAACATGCTTGACTTGCTTGCATTTTCTGAATATGATGTGACTCGTTGCTTGCCATATCCCTAAGGCTAAATTGGTGCTTAGGGACCAGGAATTGATCCTGAATCTCTCTTCCAATTCTGCCAATAGCAAAACTGTCATTCATGTTTATGTTGCTTCTCTTGCATACATCCTGGTGTGAAGTTTCTATGCTAATATGCTTGTGTTTTCTTTCCTTGCTATATCTCCTTACCATTTCCACCACTCCTCCCATGCACAGCCCTGCACACGAGGTCTTCTAAAAGATCTTCAACGCCCGGGTGCATGCTTGTTTGATAGCCTTTGCTTTTTATCTGGTTTTGATGTTGCTTGCACTGTTTTTGCATTTATGCCCTTCAACCCTCTTTTGGCTTACACCAATTAATGGTGTTTAGTCTTTGATTTTGGGGGGCACATCCCTTGTCTCTTTTACTCTATTATCTTCCGCAGTTCATAAAGATTGCTCTTATCACATCATGGCATGCCTGACCTTGCGGGCCGATCTTGGGACAAAGAAGGAGAAGATTATCTTCCGCAGTTCATAAGAATTGCTCTTAACACATCATGGCACGCTTGACCTTGCGGGCCGATCTTGGGACAAAGAGGGAGAAGACTTAGCTGGGGAGGCATTTATGCTTAATTCCTTCCATTCATATTTTAAAAATTTAAATTCCTCTTAAATATTCGCTTATTGAATGATCAATTTGTACTTAGGACTTTATGAAATTATTAACTATCATGTACATTTTATAACTGTTATTACAAACAAAACTAATCGCTTATTACCAATCCAAGGTATAATATGACCTTTTTTTAGCTTCAATGCCAACACATTATTTCGTTCATTATTTGTTCTCGATATCCACTTTTCGTGTATTCGTAGTTTATTCAACTTTGTGGATCCTTATTTATTAATTCTTGCCTGATCATAATTCCAAATTCACCATTTTACTCTTGAGGAGTCATTAAGCTATTTCCCTAGGAGGTTGAGATCTTTTATTGCCCCTAGAGTGACCAAAATGTTTCTGACTATGAGAAATGACTAAAATGCCCCTTGGCTTTAAAATGACGAAAATGCCCCTGGCAATTTTTTTAAAAGGATATTTGAAACGGGTGTCTACAGCTGCCCCTCTTTGCGTGCTTCCTGACTGTTAGAAAAGATGCAAAAGAGTAGTTTGAATGGTTTCTGAGAGTTAGGAAGTACGCAAAGACGTAGGCACCCGTTTTTATTGCCGAATCTGATGGAATGCTCCTCCCTACGGAATCCCTGATTACGAATAGCTCTGAAAAATATCTCTGGGTGATATATGTATGTCTATGCCATGATGCAATGCACATGATTCGTCATGATGCAATTTAATGAGTTGATTAAGATTGCTTATTTCGTTCTATCTTTTACCCTTTCAGTTATTTGTCTTTCTGTTCTGCTTCTAGGATCATCAATCTCTTCCCCGTTGCTGTCTTAGCACTACTTTACTTTCATCCCTTATTGTTCTTTCAGACTTTTCTATTCCCTTGCTGCTGATTATCTGTGATGAAGTGCGTGCCCTCCATCCTTAGGGAGCTTCATTGTAATGATTTAGCTTTTTACTGTAATGTTATACCCTTTATGACTTGTAATGACATGCTATGCAATATGACAGGCCCGTACATTTAAGAAAAGAGGGAATGAAATTAATACTGTGATGTGGCGACAAGAGTGTAGTCATTAATCAAGAGAGTTTCATATTTACAAAGAAAAAGAATAATATATGAAGGTAGCGCCTCGTAATGATGAATACTCTGACGACGATGTGATGGCGAGACTTTTGGATTTTTCCGAGAGAAAAACCTAGTGTACTGATAGCAACTACTCAGTCTGGATCACGCCCTACTCCTTTGATCTTCAAGAGATAACTCGGTACCCACCTACTGCCAATTTTGTTTATTCAAGCCGCCATTTTCGGGTTTTCAGCCCAAGTTTCTCCTTTTTCCATCCTTTGCTTGAGCGGCCCTTTTTCGGGTTTTCAGCTCAAGCGACCCCCAGTGGATCCAAGCCGCCCTTTGTGGGTTTTCAACTTGGACCCCTCTTTTTTTTTTTTTGCGACCTCTTACTTTTTTAGGCCTAGTTTTTTTTTAATCTTTATTCCTCTTTAGGCGTAGTATTTCTTTACTGCGTCTGCATTGATGGGACTCGGGAACTCTTCCCCGTCCATTTCTTGTAGAATTAGGGCTCCTCCCGAAAAAGCCCTCTTGACCACGTATGGGCCCTCCCAATTTGGGGTCCACTTGCCCTTTGGGTCCCTCTGATTTGGAAGAATGCTTTTTAATACTAGATCTCCTTCCTTGAATTGTCTTGGGCGCACTTTTTTATTATATGCCCTCTCCATCCTTCTTTGATACAGCTGACCGTGGCAAATGGCCGTAACCCGCTTCTCATCAATTAGATTTAACTGATCAATCCTTTCCTGTATCCACTCATCCTCTTCCAACCTTAGCTCCCTGTAGATTTTTAGTGAAGGGATTTCTACTTCTATTGGTACTACAGCCTCCATCCCATATACCAAAGAATAAGGGGTTGCCCCGGTTGATGTTCTGACGCAGGTCCGGTATGCATGGAGGGCGAAAGGTAACTTCTCGTGCCAGTCTCTATAAGTTACTGTCATCCTCTCTATGATCCTTTTGATGTTCTTGTTTGCTGCTTTAACTGCTCCATTCATTTTAGGCCTGTATATGGTTGAATTGCTGTGGGTAATCTTGAATTGCTTACATGTTACTTCAACCAATCCTCGGTTTAGATTGGAAGCATTGTCGTTGATGATTCTCTCTGGCAACCCATACCTACAAATGATTTCTTTTTGGATAAATCGGGCCACCACTGCCTGTGTGATATTCGGGTAAGAAGCAGCCTCCACCCATTTTGTGAAATAATCAATTGCTACCAGGATGAACTGGTGTCCATTTGACGCCTTGGGAGTAATCATTCCAACGACATCTATTCCCCACATGGAGAAAGGCCACGAAGATGTTATAACATGTAAGGGACTTGGAGGTGCATGTATATAGTCCCCGTATTCCTGACATTTGCGGCATTTCCTCACGTGGTTGATGCAGTCAGTTTCTAGTGTCAGCCAATAGTATCCTGCTCTCATTATCTGTCTAGCCATCCTATACCCATTGGAATGACCCCCATAGGATTCCCCGTGAACCTCTTTCAAAATTTTCCGAGCCTTTGCTGAGTCTACACTCCTCATTAGAGCTCCATCCCGGCTTTTCTTATACAACGTCTCTCCACTCAAAAAATATCCTGAGGCCAATCTCCGGAGCGTTCTTCTGTTAACTTCAGTGGCATGCTCCGGGTATACTTGTCGCTTAAGGTACTGAAGAATGTCAAAGTACCAAGGGTTCCCGTCTGGCTCATCTTCAACACTCATTACATGTGCTGGCAGATTCTTAGTTTGGACATGAATGGGCCGAATTTCCGTATTTGCCCCTATTCTAAACATAGATGCCACGGTTGCCAAAGCGTCTGCCATCTGGTTATCTTCTCTGGGAAGGTGATGGAACATCACCTTTTCAAATGGTTTGACTAGTTCGGAGACGTAGTTCTTGTATAATACTAACTTCGGATCCCTGGCCTGCCATTCTCCTTTCATTTGATAAATCACCAGGGCGGAATCCCCATATATTTCTACTCTTTTCACTTTCCTTTCTAGTGCCAGCTGGATTCCTAGGACACAAGCCTCGTATTCTGCCACGTTATTAGTTGCTGGAAATTTTAATCTAGCCGTGGCTGGATAATAGTCTTCTTCTGGTGACACCAATACTTCTCCAATGCCCTGACCGGATAAATTTGAAGCTCCATCAAAATACACTCTCCATTTTCCTTCTTTGACTTCTTCAATGTGAGAGATGGTCATCAGGTCTTCATCCGGAAACTCAAAACTCACCGGTTCGTATTCTTCTCTTGCCCGATCTGCTAGAAAGTCTGCTATAGCACTCCCCTTGACTGCCTTTTGGGAGACATACTCTATATCATATTCTGATAATAAGACCTGCCACCTTGCAATCCGTCTTGACAACCCTGGCTTCTCAAACACATACTTGATTGGATCTAACTTAGACACTAACCAAGTTGTATGGTATAACATGTACTGCCTTAACCGGTGTGCGACCCAAGCTAGTGCGCAACACATCCTTTCTAAAGCGGAGTACTTGATCTCATAATCTGTGAATTTTTTGCTTAAATAATAGATGGCATGCTCTTTCTTTCCCGTGTCATCTTGCTGTGCCAGTACGTACCCCATTGAATTTTCGAATACTGATAAGTATAAGATCAGAGGTCTTTCTTTTACTGGCGGGACTAGCACTGGTGGGTTTATCAAATATTCCTTAATTTTCTCAAAAGCTGCCTGACATTCCTCGTTCCATTCTCCCGGATTATTTTTCCTGAGCAATCTGAAGATTGGGTCACACTTTGCTGTTAGTTGTGAAATGAAACGTCCTATATAATTCAAGCGTCCCAAGAACCCTCTTACTTCCTTTTGAGTTTGCGGTGAAGGCAACCCCTGTATAGCTTGGATCTTGTCGGGATCCACCTCTATCCCTTTCTCACTCACCACAAACCCTAGCAACTTTCCTGACGTTGCTCCAAATGTACACTTGTTAGGGTTTAGCTTGAGCTGGGCTTCCCTTAACCTTTCAAATAACTTTCTCAGATTCTCCTTATGTTCCTTTGGTGTTCTAGCCTTGGCGATCATGTTGTCCACATACACCTCTATTTCTTTATGCATCATATCATGGAACAATGCCACCATGGCCCTCTGGTATGTTGCCCTTGCATTATTTAGCCCAAAAGGCATAACCTTATAGCAAAAGACCCCCCAAGTAGTTACGAAGGCAGTCTTTTCCATGTCTTCGGGTGCCATTTTGATCTGATTATATCCTGAAAACCCATCCATGAAAGAGAACCATGAGTACCCCGTGGTGTTGTCCACTAATATGTCTATATGAGGTAATGGGAAGTTATCCTTGGGGCTAGCTCTATTCAAATCTCTATAATCCACACACATCCTTACTTTCCCATCTTTCTTTGGTACTGACACTATATTGGCCTGCCATTCAGGGTATTTGGCTTCTTGAAGAAAACCCGCATTGAACTGTTTCTCTACCTCCTCCTTTATTCTCAACAACATGCCCGGTTTCATCCTCCTCAATTTTTGTTGTACTGGCCTCATATCTACTTTTGTGGGCAACCGATGAACCGCTACTTTTGGATCCAAACCCGGCATGTCCTGATAAGACCATGTGAACACATTTGAAAACTCCTTCAGCAAATCTATCAATTCCTGTCTATATTCTTCTGACAGGGTTGTACCGATCTTAACTTCTCTAGGATCTTTATCTGTTCCCAGATTAATCAATTCTGTAGGCTCCTTGTGCGGCAAAATTTGTTTCTCATCTTGTTCGACTAATCTCAAGAGGTCTGATAATAGGGCCTGATCCTCAATGTCTTCATCGTTTAGCTTATCAGTACAGACATGCCTCTCAAAGTCAAATCCTGACTCGTCTAAAGCGTCTTTGCATTCATCATCATTTGGCATGAAAAATAAAAATAAAATGGGCTATATATATATATATATATATAAAATAATAATGTTAAATAAAGAGTGAGATATGAGACTAGAATGTAGGCCTGAAATATGCATTGCATTTCATTACTCATGATAAAAAGTTTAACATGACAAGTTAAGTTCAGACAGGCAAAATTATTTAATTACAAACTCATGATTGTTTTAGTCATTGATTCATTACATTGAGCTTTCAGCCGTCGCAGCGGCGCATTCAAAAGTCTCCCAGTTGCCAACTTTTTCTCCCGCAACCAAAGGGTAGATCCATGAAGATGGTCTTGCCTTTTCTTCTGTGATTGCATTGATGGTGAGCTCAGCTATCTTTTGACAAACCTCTTCCTTCTCTTGCTGATTCTTTTCCCTATTGACCCACCCAGCTGATCTGAAGGTCTTTGACAAAGGTGGTATCTCAGTCTTCACTTCTTTTCCAAAGGGTATACCCAACCTCTCAGCTCTTCTCATCTTTCTTGCATCAGCCAACATCCGGTGATCTTCTGCAGTAGGTTTGAAGCCCAATCCAAAGCCTGGATTTACAGGGAGGTCTTCAACTACTCTTGTCCTTCCTTGGGTATCTCGGCCTAGACCTTGACCTTCCTTCCAGCCGTATTTCTTCATTACTTGTATGGCCATAACCGCACCCTCCTTCGGTTTCTTAAAATGATTGACCTCGAAAGCCCCGGAAAGAGCACTCGTAGGACCGTTTTGCAGCTTCAACATATGGAGTAGCGTTTTTCTGGGCTACTATCATATCCTCTTGACCTTTTACTACGACCAACTTGTCCGCAGTCCTAAACTTGACTTTCTGATGTAAGGTAGAAGGCACAGCTCCTGCCATGTGAATCCATGGTCTCCCCAAAAGGCAAGAATAAGAAGGGTCAATATCCAATACCTGGAACATCAGGTTGAAATGAATCGATCCTATTTCCAAGCAAGTCTCTAATTCTCCAATGACATCTCTCCTGGTTCCATCAAAAGCCCTAACCACCATATGGTTGGTATGGATATAAGTGGGCTCTACTGGTAAAGCTTTCAGAGTGTTTAGTGGCATGATATTTAGTGCCGAGCCATTATCAATAAGTACTCCTCCCATGCCCATATTCCCGCATTTTACTGCTATATGGAGTGCCTTGATTCCTTTCCTTCCTCCTTCTGGGATTTCTTTTTCAGAGAAAGTTATGAAACCTTCTGCTGCTATGTTCCCCGCCACTCGATCCAGATCACTGACTGAAATGCTTTGGGGTACATAGGCTTGGCTTAAGACTCGGAGTAATGCGTTTCGGTGAACCTTAGAATTTAAGAGCAAGCTTAGTATGGAGATCTTGGCCGGAACCCTACTCAAGGCATCCACCACACTGTATTCACTGTATTTGATGATCTTTATGAGTTCTTCCACTTCGAAGCCGAGTATGGGTTTGGCAGTCCCTTCATCTTTTCTCTCTTCTGACGACTGTCCTCTCTCAGCTGCTCCTTCCTTTCGTTCCCCTGGTGACTGGCTTTTTTCACCTCCTGTTTCTAAAGGAACACTTTTTCCTTTGTCTTCTGGAGAGTAAATCCTCTCACTCCTGGTCATTCATCCTACCCCAGTAATATTTGCTGAATCTTCGTCGCCTTGTGGCACAGTGTAGCTACAGTCATATTTCCAAGGGACTTGGCAATCTTTCTCATAGGAAAAGGGTCGTGGTGGTATCACCTCCAGGCATGGTGCTTGCAGATGGGGCGGCAACACTGTGGGTGGCCTAGGGATAAAAGGCTGAATTGGCCTAGGGATAAAGGGTTGTCTTGGATGATTGCATTCTTCTAAAACCACACCAATTTCTTCTTCCTTCTTCTCTAGATAGAATTCAATGCGATGTTCATCCATTAGTCTCTGTAGTTTCCCTCTCAACTCTGGACACTGCCGAATCCCGTGCACCAGGCCATGGTATGGACACACTTCTTCATGATCCCCGTTTCCGAATTCCCCTGTCTCAATCATCTCTGCCTTGGTCAGTGCTTTGAAAACCACCCCAAATGGTGTTGCTACCTCGGATACCCTCCTTCTTAAAACTTCTCCTCTGTCTAGCATAGTTACTTGGGTATTTTCTTGGCCTTGACCCTGGCTGGTCGGAACTGTGTTTCCAAGCGCAACTTGCCGCTCTTAACCAGATCTTGGACTACGTACTTGCAACTTTTAGGCAATCTTCAGTCGGATGCCCCTCTGCCCCTGAGT
>AWWV01008818.1:0-14471 GCA_001974805.1 Corchorus capsularis
TTGGTGATGATTTGGGCAAGAAATTACAAATCAATTACAAGTTCATCACATTGCTTGCTATTGATTCTAGATGGCTGGATTGACATCATGGCATGAGCCCATTATCATTAGTTATCTTTGTTTGGGCTTAATTCTATCTTAGATTAGCTTATTTTTAAGTTTGGACCTTATTTGGATTGGGCCTTGGTTGAATAAGTCCAATCCTTGTTTAATTATGTCTTTATTTCCTTTTCCTAGTTGGGTAAGGACTAGTTTTTCCCTAGCCCTTATATTTGGACGAAAATTAGGATTTATTTTAGGATTTTGGTTGACCCTATCACTATATAAGGCCACCAATATCTCTTGTAAAAGTGAAGTTGAGTTGATTAATAAAGTTGAGGATTATTTTTCCCAAATTGATTATCTTAGCTTCGTTGTTCTAGTTTGAGCAAACTTAGGGTTCTTCATCTTGTAGAGTCCTAGCAAGCAATTTGGTTGAGATAACTTAGTTGTTTGTGAATCTTGTGATCTTGAGAATTCAATTGCAGGTCTAATTGAGTGCTTAAGGCCGACGAAAGAGGAAGGATAGCTTTGTGAAGGTCATCGACATACAAGTCTAGAAGTTGAAGAAGTTCAAGTCGACTTTGGTGGATATTCAAAGGTTGGATTTGAATCTAATACAACTAGATTCGTATCAACATCATGGCACGCCTGACCTTGCGGGCCGATCTTGGGACAAAGAGGGAGAAGACTTAGCTGGGGAGGCATTTATGCTTAATTCCTTCCATTCATATTTTAAGAATGTAAATTCCTCTTAAATATTCGCTTATTGAATGATCAATTTGTACTTAGGACTTTATGAAATTATTAACTATCATGTACATTTTATAACTGTTATTACAAACAAAACTAATCGCTTATTACCAATCCAAGGTATAATATGACCCTTTTTTAGCTTCAATGCCAACACATTATTTCGTTCATTATTTGTTCTCGATATCCACTTTTCGTGTATTCGTAGTTTATTCAACTTTGTGGATCCTTATTTATTAATTCTTGCCTGATCATAATTCCAAATGCACCATTTTACTCTTGAGGAGTCATTAAGCTATTTCCCTAGGAGGTTGAGATCTTTTATTGCCCATGAGAGTGACCAAAATGTTTCTGAATATGATAAATGACTAAAATGCCCCTTGTCTTTAAAATGACGAAAATGCCCCTGGCAATTTTTTAAAAGGATATTTGAAACGGGTGTCTACACTGTGATGACTTTGGAGTCCCACCAATGACGGGGCGTCTTGGTTTCATGATGGCTAGTGCAGGTAAGAGAAGGATATTCGCAATTGGAAAGAAGAAGGAAGGAAGAAGAAGAAGAAGGGAGAACTAGAGAGGCAGAGACGCAAGAGGAGAGGGGGGTCGGGCAGAAAATTTTATTTTCTTAAGTTTTCTGATATATATATATATATATTAGGGTTTAGTTATATATATATATATTTGTATTTATAACACAAATATATATATATATATAATATAATTAAAAAATATATAATATATAAAGGTCGGTTTCGGTTCACTAACTAATGAACCGCCACCGACCCGATTAACTGATTGCACCGAACTCCCACACCGACTTGCACCGAAAAAACCGATTGCACCGCACCGTTTGCACTATTTACGATTCGGTCGGTTTATTCGGGTTGGTCGATTCTTGCACAACCCTACTCTACAATCAACACATATTCTCCAAGTTCCAATCTTCTTAAGAACAAGCAACACAGGAACAACACATGGAGAAAGGCTTTCTCGCACATAACCCTTTTCAAGCAACTCTCCAACTTGTTTCCCCAACTCCTTAGTTTCATCAGGATTTGTCCTATAGATGCCTATTTGGAATTTGCGCCCCAAGGATGAAGTCAATTTGATGCTCAATCCCTCTAATTGGTGGTAATCCACTAGGAATTTCCTCACGAAACACATCTGCATAATCACTCAAAAGAGAAACAATATTGCTTTGAAGTTCTCCAGCCAAGTTGTTAGTACTGACAAGTGTATTTTGAAATAAAAGTAAGATCATATAAGAATTTTCATTAAAAGCTTCCTTAATCTCACTCTTAGTAGCTAACATACACTCTTTAACAACTTTCTTTGAACTATCTTTATTTTTCCCCAAAACAGCCCCATTTGCGTTATCACAATCATGCAATTTAGGTCCTGTTTTACTCTTTTCCTTAACCCTAAATTCAGCCTCTAATCTAGCAAAATCATCTCTTAATTTCAATTGATCTTTTAAAGTTTCTTAAGGTAATAATGGAACTAGAGTAATAGGAATCTTACCACACATAGAGGAGTACTTGTTTGTCTCACCAAGTCACCATCATGTTTCACTTTGTTCTCATATTGCCAAGGTCTCCCAAGCAAAACATGACAAGCTTGCATTGGCAAGATATCTCACAAGACATCCTCTTTGTACCTGCCCAAAGAAAGATTAACCCAAAATTGTTTGTTAACCATAATTTCTTCTCTATCATTGAACCAACCTAAGCTATATGATTTAAGATGTTTTGAAGTAGGTAGTTGTAACTCCTTCACCAAATAATCACTAGCTATGTTTGTACAACTTGCTCCATCTATAATCACACTACTTGGTTTTCCGTTCACATAACATCTAGTGTGAAATAGATTCTCCCTTTGATTTTGAACATCCCCTTTCACATATGCAATTAGAGTTCTCCTAGCAACCAAACTCTTAAGTGGATTTAACTCATCAACATCATCAATTGCATCCTCCTCATCGTCCCCTTCATCATCATCATCCCCACTAGAACCTAGGTTGAAATCTCCTTTCTCTTCACTACACTTAATGTGAGTCTTAGATGATGAACTTGTAGCACCCTTATTTTCAGTTTTGGGACTTACAAACACCTTTTTCGCACTCTCCTTCCCCTTGAATGGCACCCTCTCACCTTCCTTGTAAGGAGTTTTCCATGAGCTACTAGATGATGTGTAACTCTTCTTTACTCGTTGAACTTTATCAATCAAGGTATCCATTCGTTGTACTAGATTTTGCAACAAGGTGGCCAAGTCGGCCTGATTTTCTCCATCTTTTCTATCCCCATTGTACCTGCACAAAAAGGTTAGTAGAGATAAAGAAAATCCTCACAAATAGTGTCTCACAACACACACACACACACACACACACACACACACACACACACACACACACTTATTTACCACAACTTGCTCTCGTGTTTGCACTCAATTAAGTGTTAGTTAGCCAACCCACTAATCACTCTTGATAGTCTCACACAATCTGGCTTTTACCACTCCTTTTAGCTTCAATAGGCCTAATAAGAACAACTTGTAAAGATCAATTCGCTCTTCTCGTGACCTACTTGAGGAACAAATAATTAGTAGCAAACTTAATGTAAATCAAAGATAAGTGATCTAGACAAAAGTTTCTGTTTCAACCTATGGAAGGTCGGACTCAACCTGGATAGGGGCGAACCAGGTTAATTGAGAAGCAAAAACTTTATGTTTCAACCTGCGGAAGGTCGAACTCAACCTGAACAAGGTCGAAACAGATTGTATAGGAGCTTCAAATCCGAAATTTCTTCAATTCAACTTTCCAAAGAACACCTCAATAGTTGAATTCACTCTTAATCAACAATCAATACCTTCAATTTGCTCAATTGCACACAAATAAAAAATTCCCAATTTCCAACAATCAAGAACCCTAATTTTGAATTCGATGAGCTCCAAACTGAAATTTCTTCAAAATCAACACTTCAATTGCAGCAAAAGCTTCCCAAAATCTTAAAAGAAACTTTTTAATTGCAACAATTAAGGTCAATTACAAAATCACAAACCCTAATCATGAAACCCTAATCAGGTTATTTGGGGAACCTCAATCCGCAAACTTTTTTATTTTTATTTTTTTTTTGAATTTTCACTATTTTTCCCAGAAAGATCAAGATGTAAAACCCCTAAATGTAAAATTTCAACCAAATCGGGCCACTAATGAATGCAGAACAAAAATCCGAAATTCTGCCTTCGAATTTTTTTTAAATATTTTTCGATATAACCTTGACGTATGAGGACTCCAAATCTCAAATTTCAGCTCAATCGAAGCAACAATGAATCTAAAATAAAAATCACAAGTTCCTGAAATTTTGATTTTTCAACTTTGTGATATGGATGAAGATGGAACTAGAACTTGATGAATGATGAATAGAAGGATAGATTTACCGATTGAAGATGAAAACCTATGCTCTGATTACCAATTGATACGAATCTAATTGTGATACATTCAAATCTACCCTTGAAATCCTCCAAAGATCAACTTGAAAACACAAACTTCTAGACTTGATGAAATCGATAAGCCTAACTAGCTGTTCTTCTTTGTTCGCCGGCCTTAGATGATCAATTAGACCTGCAATTGACAACCTAAGATCACAAGATTCACAAACAACTAATTAATCACTACCTAATTGTTTGCTAGGACTCTACAAGATTGAAGAAATCCTAAGTATGTTCGAACTAGAACAATGAAACTAAATTCTCAATAGGTGATAAACACTCAATTTGATTGATAAACTTAACTTGTGTTTACAAGAGGTATTGAAACCCTTACATAGTGATATGGTTCGACCAAAACATCAAGTAAAACCCTATGGGGTGACCCAACATAAGGACTAGGGAAAAACTAGTCCAAGCCCAACTAGGAAAAGGAAATAAAGACAGAATTAAACAAGGATTGGACTTAATTAGACAATGCCCAACCCAAATAACATCCAAACTTAAAAATAAGCTAATCTAATATAGAATTAAGGCCTCATAAGGCCGATTACATGCATTCAAGCCCATGTAGAATCGATAGCAAGCAAAGTGATTAACTTGGTATCGATTTGCTTTCTCTTGATCAAATCATCACCAAACCTCTTCAATTGAACTTCGATGGTCCTCATATCATCTAGATGAGTTCGAACAAGGCCCATGAGTGCATCCTTGAACCTCTTAGCTCTTGCTCTAGTCATCAGACCAATAGGCATCTTCAATAGATCGAACATCATCTTTTTGGTGCTTGGAACATGCTTATTAATATCTCCATGATCTTCATGCATCTCCATGCTTCCTTGCAGCCCTTGCACATCCTCTCCTTGCTCTCCATCTCTTAAAGTCCATGATAAGCCTTTGGCGCATCACATGTGATCATTGTTTATTTGTTAAGCATCGTAGAGTTTCTTTCCGTATACCTACTACTGGGAAAGAATGTAGATTGGAATTGATACATTCTGATGTATGCGGTCCCATGGAGGTGAGATCTTTAGGTGGCAATAGATACTTTGTTACATTTATTGATGATGTTTCACGAAAAACTTGGGTGTTTTACGTAAGATAAAAAAGTCAGGTACTACAGATATTTCAGAAATTTCATGCCATGGTAGAGAGGGAAACGGGGTTACCCTTGAAGTGTATTCGTACAGATAATGGTGGTGAGTACACATCCAATGACTTTGCTACATATTGTTTTTTTTTTTTTTTTCGCCATATGCTGCATATTGTTCAAAGCATGGAATTAGACATGAGTTGACGGAACCTGGAACACCCCAACATAATGATGTAGCTGAAAGGATGAATCGCATCATTGTGGAAAGAGTCAGATGCATTCTAAGGATGGCTAAATTGCCTAAGGCATTCTGGGATGAAGCAGTTAAGGTTGCTTGCTACCTTATTAACAGGTCTCCATCGGCTCTTTTAGGCTTTGACATATCAAAGAAAGTATGGTCAGAGAAAAATCCTTTCATATGCTCATTTGAAGGTATTTGGTTGCAAGGCTTTCTTGCATGTGCCTAAGGAACAAAGGTCAAAACTTGACAGTAAAACCACTCCTTGTATCTTTGTTGGCTATGGTGGTGAGGAGTTTGGTTATAGATTTTGGGATCCGGAAAAGAAAAGGATTGTGAGAAGCAGGGATGTTGTCTTTCATGAACATGAAACCATAACTGATTTTGAGAGGAAGGAAAAGACTTCTCGGGTTGTTCATGATGATGATTTGACACCGGCAACGGTTCCACCAACGAGAGCCATAGTTGGTAGAGATGAACAAGTGACAGAACTTGGTACAAATGAGCTAGCTATAGGTAATGATGAGTTGGATGGTGATGATGACATTGCACAACAAATGTAGTGGGTATTGAGCACGCGGAGCAACCAACTCTGCTTGAGAACACGGAGCCTCAACTTCGGAGATCGACCAGGGGTGCATCTTCCATCCACCAGGTATCCTAATTATGAGTATCTTTTGCAAACTGATGAGGGGGAGCCAGAGAGCTTCCAAGATGTGCAGTCTACTTCATATAAGCAACATTGGTTGGAAGCGATGCAAGAAGAAATGGATTCTTTGCAGAAAAATTGTACTTATGAGTTGGTTGAGCTTCCAAAAGGTAAAAGGCCACTTAAGAACAAGTGTGTGTTCAAGTTGAAGAAAGGTGGTAACAAGCTAGTAAGCTACAAAGCTAGTTTGATGGTAGAAGGCTTCGCACAGAAAGCAGGTATTGACTTTGATCAGATTTTTTTCTCCAGTTGTGAAGATGAGTTCCATTCGGGTTGTACTTGGGTTAACTGTGAGTTTGAACCTTGAGATTGAGCAACTTGATGTTAAGACTGCATTCTTGCATGGTGATTTGCAAGAAGAAATCTACATGGACCAACTAGAAGGATTTGAGATTAAGGGGAAGGAACACATGGTTTGCAGGTTGAAGAAGAGCTTGTATGGCTTGAAACAAGCTCCGAGGCAGTGGTACAAAAAGTTTGATTCCTTTATGGTGAGTAATCTCTTTACGAGAACTGCAACAGATCCTTATGTTTATTTTAGATCATTTGGTAATGATTTCATTATTCTCTTGCTCTATGTTGATGATATGTTGATTGTTAGGCAAGATTGATCAGTCGTCAGCAATCATAAAAATAATCCCCAAAAGAACTAACTAAACTAGCTAGGGCAAGTAGGGGTCGAATCCCATAGAGAAGGGTTATAATTGTGAAGGTCTTTTCCAAAGAATATATCTTTTCCAAAAATCACTTAGAAAGAGGGGATTAATTATATCAATTATAAAGAAAACAATTAACCTAAAAATAAAGTAAAGTAAAGTAAATCTAGATCTAAGACAAATTGTAAAGCAAACAATAATTATAAAGCATACTTCTTCTCCGATGGTATGATTCAATCAGATTAACTATGTATCATTGATTTAAAAGGTGAATTTAGCATCTTATTCTTGACTGACAACTGGTATAGGAAATTCCAACATGTATATTAGATAAGAGGCCGATCAAAGCTGTATTTATCCCTTTTATTCCTTCAGCAATCGATTACTTTCTCAGGGCTTAAAGATTGCTTGAGAACAAAGCATTAAGATCAATTAATTTTACACACATGCCTACAAGTAGAACCATACGAAGAGAAATTTCTCGCCCTTTGATCGTGTCGTCTATGACCATAAAAATAATCCCCACAAATAACTAACTAGAATAGCTAGGGCAAGTAGGGGTCGAATCCCACAGAGAAGGTTTATGTGATGAACAATTAAAAGATAGAAAGATCTTTTCCAAAAATCGATTAGAAAACAGGGGATTAAATAAATAACAATTATAAAGAAAACAATTAAACTAAAAATAAAGCAAAGCAAATCTAAATCTAAATCTAAAGCAGATTAATAAAGCAAATTAATAAAGCAAACAATAATTATAAAGCATACTTCTTCACCAGTGGTATCCTTCAATCAAATTAACTATGGATCCTAGATTTAAAAGGTGAATTTCGCATCTTATTCTTGACTGACAACTGATATAGGTTTCCCAACATGTATTTTAGATAAGAGGCCGATTAGAGCTGCAGTTAACCCTATTATTCCTTCAATGATCGATTACTTTCTTAGGGCTTAAAGATCACTTGAGAACAAAGCATTAAGAACAGTTAATTTTACACACATGCCTATAAATAGAACCATACGAAGAGAAATTTCTCGCCCTCCGGTAGACAAATACCCATTAAACAGCGATTAAACAAACCTAATTTACTACATACAATCAAACTTGAGTGATTAATTCTAAGTATGATTTAGCCATAGATCTTCCTCTTACATCCTTAGTTGCCACATAATTCAGATAAGATTCAGAATCATAAAATTATTCTAGGGTTTTGACTACTATCATCAAGAACTTAACACAAAATTATAAGTATAGAAATCTCACCATAATCAATTGATTGAATTCACCAAAGGATCAGAAGTATTAAGGATTTAGCTACTCATGGATTTAGGAAAATCCATGAGAGGCATAAGAATACTTACAGGACTGGGAGAGGCGGAATCTCCCCTTTGAAAACCCTAGGGACGTCGACTCCCTCTATTGCTAGAGAGGGTGTCGACTTCTCCCCTTCTAAAACTAGAGAAAAACCTAAAAACTAAAGAAAGGTAGAGAAAGAGAATAATCTAAAATTTGTGGATTGTGAAGTTGTGTGATTTGTGATACAGGAGGTGGCTATTTATAGTGGAGAATAAGGGTAGGACGGTTTAGGCTCTTTTCTTGGAGTCCAAGTAGGATTAGGTGTCATCCTAGAGTAGTCTCCAAGTCAAAAGAGGACTTCTAGAATTTTCTGGAAATTTCTGGAATTGAGCAGGGACTTCGACTTCAGTTTCGGGCTTAAAGATGGCAGATCTGGGCTTTGCACTTCAAAAGAAAGTTGTATAGCTCGGAGTTAGCTTTCCAACGAGTACTCATGGGCTTAAAACGGACATCTGAGCAGAAAGTTATGGCCTTTCTACGAAGACTGCGCTGAAACCGGGCTAATATCGCAAATCTACGGGATTATTGCGGGATTTGGATATTCTTTTGGATATTAGGCCTATTAATTGGGATTTTAACTCCAATTATAGGTTTATATGGGCTGAGTATATTCCCATATAAATAATCCAAAAATCCTCAATTTCAGGGCTTCTTCTGGGCTTGTCTTCAATCCCTAACAAATTAAGCTCCAAATCTTCAATTTTGCTTCTTGAATTAATTCTTCAATTGTCTTCAAGTCTTGAAAATATCTTCAATCACGAACTTCGAATCTTCAAATCTTCATTCCAAGTGGCTAAATCCATAGTTGAGTAAAAAGTCTCCAAAATAGCTCCAAAAAGAGTGAAAAACAATAAGTTTTCACTTTTCTTGTCTTCAGGACCTAAAAACACAAATACTACAGAATAGGGTAAAAACACATATAAAAATAGCAAAAAGTATATAAAAATAGCTATAAAAATATGCATAATTTGAGCTCGATCATAATTTCCCCCACACTAAATCTTTGCTAGTCCCTAGCAAACTAGTGTAGACAAACAAAAATTAAGATTTAAAATAATAAGTTTTGTTCAAATCTTTTGAAAAACTTTGAATCATATACATATATCAAGGATCAATTCAATTTATGAAATCGGAACATCATAGAATATTAAGAGTATCCAATTCAATAGATCAAGATATAGCAATCATCCTCATTCTTAAGTAACCATAATCAAAGTAGCTCTAATCACTCATCATTTATCACAACTATAACTACTTCTTTCTATAAGCTTATGCCTTCATCTTTATCTCCACTACTCAAACAATTGCATATCATGAATACAAATCAAAGTTTCGCATGGGTTATAATGATTTTCAAAGGGTAATTATTTTAGAAAAGTGAGGTTACTAACCTCAAAGTGTTCATGCTTAGGGGTTACTAACGCCCTTTATTTATTTTTGTGAGGCTACTAGCACTCTAGAGGGACAATACTTTTGCCGATCCATGCCTCTTATCCTCTTCCTAAGGGTTACTAACTCCTTTTGTTTAAAGAAAAGAGTGACAACAATGGATTTTTTTTTTTTTAAATTGTAAGGCAAAAGATATCTCTTCTCCTCTTGCATGAAAAACACTCTTTTTAAGAAAAAGATTTTTTTTAACTACCCTTCTAATATAGATAGTCCCCCACACTTATTTTTGACATATTCATAAAATACTCTCATAAGTGTAGTTTCAATAAAAATTAAACATGAGTTCTAAAAATAGGCAATCATAGAAATAATCTATGGTAAGCAATTATCACAGACTTCAATTATACCTAATCTAAGAATTAAGATATCATACTATAGATAAATCAATGAATCAATCATTCTTAAAAATTCTAAGATATCATCAATCAAAAATAAATCAATCGATCAATATGAGCATATAAAATCAAATTTGAAAAATTTTCGAAAAATATTCCCAATTTAACCATTTTTATGCATATAGACTCACTCCCCCACACTTAAAAGATACATTGTCCTCAATGTATGAACAAGCATGGAAAATCAAAGCAAAAATATGTATGCATCTTTTAAATCCTAATTAACCTATATAACCTATATCTATATGTATCGCATATCAAAGAAAAAATCAATCAAAGCATTGCAAGAAAAAGATAGGGTTAAAGAAATCTTCTCTATTCTCCAAGCATAAGCTCCAATTGGATATCTTCATGTCGATGAAAAACTTCTTTGTCTCCTTTGGTATGGAAAATCCTAAAAAAGAAAAGAAAAAATAAAACAAAGAAAAATATTATGGGTTAGTAAAAATAATATTGGGTTGCCTCCCAATAAGCGCCTTTCTTTAAGGTCATTGGCTAGACTGCCTTAAAGAAGGTTATTCTTCAAGGGTGAAGGAATTTTGGGTGTAATCCTTCAAAAGGTCCTCGATAACTCTACTCTCTTCAATGATTTTGATAGTTTCAAGTTGAATTTTATCAAGACTTGAAAAGATCAAAGCATTAGGCGATGGCATGGTTGTGACTCGGCATGGCGCGGCATAGGCTCGTGGTGGCTCGGTGAGGCGCGCGGATGGCTCGACAAGGGTCGGGCATGGCCGGGCTGGAGGCGCGGACATGGCCGGGCATGACGCGGTGACATCTCGATAGGAAGCTCGCATGGCCGGCACTAACCGGGCAGGTGGCGCGCTGGTGCGGACATGACATGGCATGGCGTGGATGGCTTGGCGGAAGAATCGGACATGACCGGTCTAAGCTCGGGCGGCTGCGCAGCAGGGGCGGATATGGCCGAGCATGGCCGAGCAGGCGGTGCAAGTGGCGCGGCTGTGGCTTGGCAGGGCCGGGCAGGCGGCACGGCAAGGGCTGGTGGCTTCCGGACAGGTGGCTCGGGTGGCCGGGCTAGGCGCACGGGCTTGGGCAGTCTTGGCCGGTGTTGGCCGGCCATGTGGTGTCGATGGCCGGGCTGCAGCCGGGCTGCAGCCGGGCATACTGGATTGTGCGGCACGGGCTTAACCGGGCTGAGTCCTTGAGCAGCTTCCTTCGATGTATTGGTTATCATCTGGGCAAAATTCTCCATTATCTCGTATATGTCAGCAGTGCTGTGATCGAACAGGGGAATATAGACAAGAGTGTCGACAGACAATCTGTCAGAAGCTCTTAATCCTTGGTAGAAGATTTGAACCAATCTTCTTTGATCATAACCATGATGAGGGTAAGCAGCACATAGCTTCTTAAACCTTTGCCAAAATTGGGGATAATTCTCCAATTTTCGTTGAAGAATGCTTGCAACTTTAGCTCGATGTTCAAGGTCTATATCTTGCTTCTTAGTTGAATTGCTTGGTTGGTCGATCTTCAGGGGCGGTTGAACTTCTTTGTTGTTGACTTCTGGCTCCTTCTTGGCTTCTTTTGCTCGATCTTTCTTCTCATGGGATGTTGAAGATTTCGTCCTCCGAGATAATTCTTCAAGAACATTGAATGCTTTCTCCGGGGTTCTTTCATGCAGTGGTTTAGTACTGAAAGAATCAACAAGAACTCGATCTTTAAGTCCCAATCCTCCATAAAAGAATTGGATTAAAATTTCTTTCTTGAATCCATGGTCAGGGCAATCGGCACAAAGCTGCTTGAATCTCCTCCAAAAATTGGTGGAAAGTCTCGTTGTAGCGTTGTCGAATGTCCATTATCCTTTGTCTTCCTTTAGAAATCCGATCAGGCTTTGTTGATGAAGAATCTTCAATGGCTCCTTTCTTAACAAACTTAGAACTTATAACGTAAACAAAATTGTTAGATTTTAACGGCACTTGAGATGAAATTCTAGGGTGGATGACTTCACCATCAAATTCCATGGTCAATGAACCATTAAATACATCAATCTTGGTATGCGAAGTCTTTAGGAAGGGTCTTCCTGATAAAAGAGGACATTGATCTTTCGAATACTCCATATCCATGATGAATATGTCGATTGGAAAAATCAGATAGCTCAACTTTAATTAAGATATTTTCTAAAACACCTTTGGGATAAACCAAAGATCCGTCAGCTAATTGCAGAACAACATCAGTATTCTTCAGTGGACCAAGATTTAAAGATTTGTAGAAAGAATAAGGCATTACGCTTAAAGAAGCACCAAGATTAAGCATCGCATTCTTTATAATACTTCTTCCAATAGAGCAAGTAATAGAAAACGTACCTGGATCTTTGCACTTAGGAGGTAAACTCTTTTGAAGCACGGCAGAGACATTAGCTCCAGCGCTTACTTTACCTTGTAATCTCTTCTTGTTGGTACAAAGTTGTTTGAGGAACTTTGCATAATTCGGAATCTGTTAAATGGCATCAAGAAGTGGGATGTTGACCTCAACTTTTCGGAATATCTCCAAAATATCTTGATCATCATCTTCTTTCTTTGACTTCTTCAATCTTGATTGAAAAGGAATTAGGTTGGAATCGGTTTTAGGCTTGTTGGAATCGCACACACCTTTTCCTTTGGGTTGAATTACGGCATCTTCCTTGTTTGAATCTTCAATCGGCACAGCTCCTTTGTTGTTGGGTTCATCTTCAATCTTGATTTCGGCATGCTCTTGTAAATTGTCTTTAGTGTAGTTCGGCTCTCCTTTAGCTTGTTGATGTGCGGCATGGGTTGGATAAGGGTCTTGTAACTCTTTTCCACTCCTTAAAGAAATTGCACTGACATTCTCTCTAGGAGGTACCTTTGATTGTGATGGCATCCTTTGTTGACCTTGTGTCTTGAGATCACTCAAATCACTAGCTAATTGACTTATTTGTTTTCTCATCATCTCCATAGCTTCCTTGATTTGTTGTAACTCAATGGCTTGTGAAGTTTGAAAATTAGGTCTTTGAAAATTCGGCCTTCCTTGAAAATTACCTTGGTTCCCATATTGTTGACTCGGTTGTTCAGATCTCCAATAAGGTTCAGGCTTCCTTTGATAAGCTCCTTGTAATCCCACGGCATTGACTCCTTGCTTGTTGTCTTCCAAAGTCGCACAAACCCTAGGCACACTTGAAAAATTCGCATGGAACAAATCAGTGAGCAAAGCGATTTGTTGATTCGTTTCTTGAAGTTGTTGCTCCAATGAGGTGGAATAAGTAGAAACTTCATTAATTCTTCTTATAGGGCCTTCTCTTGAATAGTCTTCTCGAGATCCAAATTGTTGAGTGTTTGCAGCCATATTTTCCACTAAAGTCCAAGCTTCGGCAGGAGTTTTGTCGATGAAGGCTCCTCCACTTGCAGAATCGATGGAAGATCTGTCAAACGGTAGTAATCCTTCGTAGAAGTACTGGATCAGCAACTGTTCATTGATTTGGTGATTGGGACAGCTCGCACAAAGTGTTTTGAAACGTTCCCAATATTCATGCATTGTTTCTCCATGGCGTTGCTTAATTCCGCAAATCTCCTTCCTTATGCTTGATGCTTTATGTGCAGGAAAATACTTTTCCAAGAACAGCTTCTTAAGGCTCGTCCAAGATGTGATTGAACCAGTGGGTAGTAGGTACAACCAATCTTTTGCTCGGTCCATAAGAGTGAACGGAAAGGTTCTTAACATGAATTGATCTTCAGGAATACCTTGAATACTTGTAGATGCGCAGGCAATTTGGAAATCAGTAAGATGTCGGTGAAGATCTTCTCCAGGCAAACCGTGAAATTTGGGTAAAATCTGAATAAATCCAGATTTAATTTCAAAGTTTTCAGTTGTATTTGGATATTGGATGGCTAAGCGTTTGGTGTTGACGTTTGGTGCAGCTAACTCTCTCAGAGTTTTGGGTTGTTCTTCTTCAGCCATGTCTTCTGACGATGTTGAAACAGCAGATCTAGGAGAACTTGGTCGAGAACTCGAATCGGATGCTTCCTCTTCTTGTAATCGGTTTTGTGTCTTCTGCTTCTTCTTCTGAAATAGTGTTCTTTCAGGCTCAGGATTGAATTCTAAGCCTTCAGTACTACTACTTCTTGTCTTTGGCATGCAGTTTCCTAGAAAAATCAAACAAAACTAAAAAGAAAAATTAGCAGTAACATTTCTTAAATAAAATAAAAATTAAAGCAGAAACAGAAAATAAAATATTTTTTTTAATTTTAAAAGGAAAACGGAAAAGAAAATTAATTTTTTAAATAAAATCGTAAACCCTAATTTTAAAACGGAAAATAATAATTTTTTTTT